>JBBYHO010509489.1:0-69980 GCA_038382025.1 Adansonia gregorii | reverse complement strand
TTCATGAAGAAAAATACTAATCTTGAAAATATTTAAACACAAGCTAATTAAGCTTAAGTTTTAGTTATATCAAAACTTAGATTAATTCAAAGCTAATATAGCTAACAGGATTTGTTCTCAATGGAAAAATCTTATACAAAAAGAGTCATGACAAGTATTGCCAAGATGTGTCGACACTCTTGAAGCTAAAAGGATCTTAGAAGAAGTTCATGAAGGGATTTGTAGTACACATGCTAATGGACATCACATAGCCAAGTAAGTCATGAGAGTAGGTTATTACTGGTTGACCCTCGAGAGAGACTGTATTAATTATGCTTGAAAATGCCAAAGTGTCAAATCTATGTGGACAAGATCAATGTCCCTCTAATGCCACTTCATGTAATAATGACCCCGTGGCCCTTCTCCATGTGGGGCATGGATGTGATTGGGTTGATTACCCCTAAAGCTTTCAATGGCATCATTTTATCTTGGTAGCAATTGACTATTTCACCAATTGGGTGGAGGCTGCCTTATATGCTAATGTCACTAGATCAACTGTCTGCAAGTTTGTCCAGCAGGACATCATCTATAGATATGGCCTCCTGAACCAAATCATAATAGATAATGCAAGCAAATTAAAAAATAAAATGATGCAGATGATCTACTTACAGTTCAAGATCTAGCATCATAATTCTGTCCCTTATCACCTAAAGATGAATGAGGTAGTTAAGGCAGCCAACAAAACATCAAAAAAATAGTTAAGAAAATGGCTAAGACTTATAAAAACTAGCATGAAAAGCTATTCTTTGCACTTCATGCCTATCGGACCTCAGTTCGTACTTCCATGGGTGCTACCCTATTCCCCCTTATTTATGGGATAAAAGCTATATTGCCTATCAAACTCAAGATCTTTTCTTTTGGATTCTTGATGGAACCAAACTTGAAGAGGCTGAATGGGTCAAAAACAGATACGATTAGCTCAACCTCATTGAGAAAAAATGCATGAAAGCCATCGGCCATGTCAAATGTATTAAAAATGCATGATCTAAGCTCGTGACAAAAAGATGTGCCTATTATAATTTCACCCAAGTGAATTGGTATTGATGAAAATCCTCCAAATTCATAAAGATGCATGGGCAAGTGGACCCATAATTAGGAAAAATCGTATGTCATAAAGCAAGCCTTCTCAAGAAGGGCCCTAATCTTGTCAGAAATGGACAGCAATGCCTTTCCTAACCTAGTTAACTTAGTTTCCATCAAGAAATATTACATGTATAGAGCGAAAACCTGAAAATGCATCCTTTAAAAAAAGAGAAAAAAAAAGACAAAAATAATAAAAATAGAAAACAAAAAAGGGTCCAAATGAAAATCAAAAAAGGGTATCTGGCAATTGACCTGACTACAATCGAAAACTCACAAGGGTGACTTGAGAAGATCAATTCTAATGGGGCATAGATTGAGATCACTTACAGAACAAAATAAAGCAATCCTAAGGATCTTCCGAAAATCAACTCATACTAGTCACATTTTCGAGAAAGATCCTGGAAAGCACCTAAAGAACATTCATGTCATGATCGTCAAAGGCATCTTCCACCCAAAAGATCATACTTCTTACCACTGAATCACTTATTTGTCAAATAGTATACCAAGTTATGTCTCTTTGTTGTCTTGAATAAATATTACCTTTCTTTTTTTAACCCCTGTACGATTCACTTTGCACTTTTCATTTAACTGATAATGTTTGATAATCAGCTAAAATATGCATCAAGACATCTCGATATTACATCGAAAGGAAAAAAAAGCATAAAAAACTTTACTCACGCCCTGATCGTTAAGATCATGCACTTTTCACGTCCAAACACCCACTTAGGATGACCATACACCAAACCATTTCTTACTTTCATAAGCCATATCTCAAGGAAAACCATTTTAAGCTAACCAAATATTAACCCATGCGTTCTATCAAAATCCTATCGAAACTAGAGACATTAACTAATTAGTCAAATAATGTCCAAATTATTGACAATGCCTTCTATTTATCAAAAAAATGATTAAGCCTCCCGAATTGGGAAATGCAATAATCCAAATCCTTGAGAATAGATATTTGTCGTATCCCAGTAGAGCCAGGACAACCTATAATCCCTAGTGATTAAGAAAATTCCAATCCTTGGTTGAACCAAGATGGATTGCTACCCTATGAAAGTCTGAATGACATATAAGAAAAACTACAGCTATCTCCCATATTAGACTTCACATCATGCAATCATAATAGCATTCCATATCATGCATTCACATTACCATCACACATCATGATTTTTGTAATGTTACTTCAAGCCAGGTTCACTAAGCCTCCAAGGATTCCCTTGTAAGAACTTTAAGCTTCGTAAACCAAGCATTATTCAAGAGGCACCTATCAAGAAACCTTCTTAAGCCTATACAAACTGGTGGTAACAAACTTGTCTGCCACCAACTAAATGCCAATCATACCCATATCAAGTCCATAACTCGATGGCACCTTTTTTAAAGCCCATAAGTCAGCAGCACCTCTTCAAAGCTCATAAGTTAGTGGCACATTTTTCAAAGCTTACAAGTTAGTGGCAGTCCTTTCAAAGCCCATAAATTAGTGGCACCTCTTCAAATTCCAGAAGTCAGTGGCATCTTTTCAAAACCCACAAGTCAGCGGCACCTCTTTAAAGCCCAGAAGTTAGTGGCACCTTTCCAAAAGCGCACAAGTCATGGCATCTTTTTCAAAACCCATAAGTCAATGGTACTTTTTAAAACCCATAAGTTAGTGGACCCTTTTCAAAGCCCATAAGTCAATGCACCTTTTTGAAAACCCCTAAGTTAATGGCACCTATTCAAAGCCCATAATCAGTAGCACCTTTCAAAAAGCTCATAAGTCAGTGGAATCCTTTTCAAAGCCCATAAGTTAGTGGTACCTGTTCAAAGCCCACAAGTTAGTGGCATATTGTAAAGCTCACAAGTTAGTGGCATCTTTTTAAAGCCCACAGAAGTTAATGGCACCAATTCTAAGTCAAAGCCATAACACCCAAGTCTGAGTCAAAACCCACATAAGCTTATGGCACCCAAGTCAAAGCCAAAGCCTGCGCAAGCTGACGATGCTTGAATCAAAGCCCACTCAAGCTGGTGGCACCCAAGTTTAAGTCAAAGCCTATAAGTTAATGGCACATTTTCAAAGCTCATAATCAGTGGCACCTTTCAAAAAGCCCATAAGTCAGTGGCATCCTTTTCAAAGCCCATAAGTCAATGGTACCTCTTTAAAGCCCACAAGTTAGTGGCATATTTTCAAAGCTCACAAGTCAGTGGCATCTTTTTAAAGCCCACACAAGTTAGTGGCACCAATTCTAAGTCAAAGCCATAACACCTAAGTTTGAGTCAAAACCCACATAAACTTATGGCACCCAAGTCAAAGTCAAAGTCAAAGCCTACACAAGCTGACGGCGCTTGAATCAAAGCCCACTCAAGCTGGTGGCACCTAAGTTTAAGTCAAAGCCCACACAAGCTGGCGGCATCGACATAAAAAATCTATGTTACTCTGCACCTACCTAAACGGGTCAAACCTTAGGAAACCTAACACCCTTGTAGAGAGGGAAAACCTTACAAAATTCACTTAAACCTTTATCAAGATTGCTAATAATACATTGCACTTATCATAGACAAGTTAATTAAAATTTATTTTTTTTGCAAGTGTTCTAGGGAATGTCATTCCACCTTAGACAAAATAGCGTCTATTTGTCATTACCCAATTCTTAATTCTTAGAAATGATCAAAGAGGGGCAACTGTAGACACCTTATTTGGTTCGAGCTTTTTTTTGTAGCAACCTAGGTCATGGACGTTAGAGAGGGCAATGATTGTTGCCCGACAAAAAAGTATTTTTGAGAAGGTCAAGGAGGCGTATCCAAAACTCAATTTTAACTTATTTCTTTGCATTAAAAAAGATCAAAACCCATATCAGAGTATGAATTTGGACTTCGAATTAATCAAAAAATTTTTGAAGTTTAAATTAGATAAAAAAAGGTCAGTGTCACATGATTATCTTACTCTTCCCCAGTTTATTAACCAAGATCACCATCAGCTATCCTATTTACTAAAAAATCATTTCAGCATTTAAACTAGCCACCCTATATCCATCACATTGGCAGTAAATTGCTCCCTACAACCACTTATAGCCATCAATCTGACATCACTTTGTCCCTCTTAAGAAATGACTAAAAATACCTCTCATTTAGCTCTAAAATGCTGGTATAAATAGACCACTTATATCTTAGCCAAAGGATCTTTAGATTATAGCTTGTTTTAGCTTCCAAAAACACATTCACATATCAAGAAAATCAAATCTCGTAGCTCTTCACTCATCACCTAAAAACAGCCCCAAAACACTCACTCTTAACCATTACACATTCTAAAAATCACCCTCATCTATACCAAAACCAAAACCTCATTATTTCTCTCTTTTTTTTTCTTATTAACAATAAGAAAAAGAGGGAAATTTAAGCCATCTCTACTAATTTACCTATTTGGCATAAAATTAAAGTTTTATTGGTATAACTTCCTATTTTATCCTTTTTATTCTCTGTTTTTCAGCATCTTCATCATTTTAGTGAGCTTTCCATTTTTCCATCACCCTCTAAGGATTCTCATGCATTACTGTGGCTTTTGGTTGTCGTAGTTTAGGATTTGGATACCTTAATGCCCTTTTGATATGCAAAATGCCTCATTTCATCCTCATTATTTTGATAGCTATTGCTCATGCATTTTATGCAATATCCATGCATCTTGTTATGATTAATCCTTCTATGAATCCTTAGCCTAGCATATTTCAAGCATGTTTATATGTTAGCTTTCATTTTGTCATGAATCATTGTTATTTTCGACATGCTTTACTCCATGAGATGTATGCATAACACTTTCTTTGTCAAGGCCATTGGTAAAGTTTGCATCCCTATTAATGTTTTATGCCATCCCATTGTATGTTCATTGTCTTATCCTTGTCTAAATTCATGTTTAATGGCTATCAAAAATTGATTTTCAAAACCTCCCTAAGCCAAGCATGTTAACCTTAACCATTGAGGATTAGCATGAACTTAGCATTTTTTTTAAAGTTAGCAAAATATCTTAGGGAAAATGTTCCAGATCTGGAATCTTGGTTAAACAAGCTCAAATTTTTTGATTTTGCAATGAAAATGGCTTTACACTTGTTCCTAAAATGTTTGTGCCTCATTTTTTGAGTGGAAACCTTGAATTATATGATCAACGAGCTGTTTCATTGTCCTAAAATACTTTGGGGTTGTGCAAATAAGGTAATGATGCTCATGCCACTCTTTCCCTTTAGTCATCTATGTTATAATGTTGATGACTCGAGTTTGGACCTGTAAACATGAAAAAACTAAAAAATATCCTTTGCTTTACTTTGTACCCTGCTGGCAACAGCATTGTTACGAATTGGAAAAATCACTTTAAAATCCTAAACGATTTTTTGTGAATTTTATAATATTTTTCTTTGAAAGTGTGTCAAACAATCTTTAAAATGAGCCTTGTTCACCTCCGGATCAATCCAGATGAAAAGGTTATAATTTCTCAAACCTAGACTGTCTGGAATCCCTAGAATTAACAAAGTGCATTCTGTTTGGAACCCTTAGGCCCACTAAACGATTTTTCCAAATCCAGCCAACATTTTTCCTGAAAGGGTTATAAAATTCCCTTTCTGGAAAGGTATTATTTGCAATTTTTGGATACCAAACGAGTCTGAAATGATTTTTCAAATTTTGACATACCTTTTTCCTCACATGCTCTGTCAATAACATAATTGACCCAAATTTGAAAATTTATTCCCTAGGAAAAAGATTTTTTTAGGATGTTAGGAATATTTTTAAATTGACCCTTATTGAGTTACCTTTCTAATGATATCTTGTTCACCCTCTAAAGTTTTTAAACCAATTTAGAATAAATTCAGAAAAGGGAATAGCGTAATGCTGTCCCTTATTTGCGGTTATGGTCAAAATTGAGTTGTTTTCCCAAGCTTCATCTTAAGATATTTGAATCTCACCGTATCACCCCGATTAGCTTCAAAAACATGCATTGACCTCCCACAGGTTTGTATGAAGCCACGAACATATTTTACATCTTTACTATCCTTATTCACAATAACTTCTTTGGCTAAAAATCATCCAAATGCTCACTCATTTTCTAGATCACAAAGTTTTGTCAACTTAATTTTTCCAACTCAACTTCTTTAAAGAGTGTCAGACATGTTACTTTGGGGATACTCTAACCCTAACCTTTTGAAGGGATAGTCTAACCCCATTTTTCAAAATTGTCAAGATATTAAAAAAATTTTTTTAAAAAAAATTATTAGTTATCCACGAGGATACTCTAACCCCATCTTTTCAAGAGGGTACTTCAGCCCTGTCTTTCAACTATAATTAAATTTTTCTTCTTCTTGGACTTTCATGAATATGTCAAACAAACCTCGTTCGATCAAGAAACCCAGATGCATCTAAAAAATTATTGATTTGATTATTCCCAAATAATCGATGCTAATTGCGAGATAAATTCCAATAGTCTATCCCTTTTTTTATCATTACATTGAATGATTCATGTTATGTTGCTTCATTTGTTGCCTTACTAACATGATTTCTTTGTGATGATTATTTGCATTCATGTTTTCTAATCATTTCAAATAAAATTAAAGGTAATGCTCAGCATAGGTATCTCTCTAGTGCCCAAAGTGGAACATTCTATTTTTAAAGTAAAATCGAGGTCATTTTTGTTAAAAATTTTACATTCCCCATTTCTCTGGGGCATATATAAGATTAAGTTTTTTCATCAAAACTTGAATTTGTATTTCTATAAAATTTATGCATTAAAAAGGGGTTATATCAAAATAGTGATGAGTTAATATCGAAAGAATCGAAACTAAGACCAGACATAGCTAAGGTACCGATTTCGAGTGTCGTAAAGAGGTTCGTGCCTCATTGTGTGTAACCAACTCCCAAACCTAAACAATGAATCTTTGTACTATGTAAACCGCAGAATCGATGTTTTGAGTTTTGTAACTCCAGACATAGGTTTCAATAGGCTTTCGATCATGCCTAGCCTAAAATGATCAATGGCGACTCCAAGCGTTGGCATTTCATGATGGTTATTCGAGACTAATAAGATGAACAATTCGTTTTATGGTCTCTTTCATTGCATCATAAGTTAAGAATCTGTACTTTTCATTCTCATCATGTCGTTAAGGAAAAGTCTCAGTGAAGAAGATATTTTCAAGTCAAAAAAAAATATTTTAAGTCATATGCACCTATAGATCCACGAGGATCCCCCTGATGCATGTTGCGACAATACTAAGCGGACCTAATTTATTGAAAAGTATGGACAAATCACTTTTTTTTTCAACATATAGTTTGATGAACAATTAGCTCCGGCTATGATCCGGTTTTGGGATCCATCATTTTAGCATTTTTTAATTAATCAATATAACAAGACTCTAACTGTGGAAGACTCTAACTATGGAAGAGATCTCAGCTTTGCTCAAACTTGACCCTTTGGAGAAAAGGCCCATTTACTTTAATGAATGCAATTTGACTACTTTTCATAAGAAATTGAGGAAAGTACTTGACATAGATTTTAAGGTAGGTCACTATTTTATTGAACAAAAAGTGAACACTAGTGTTATTTTGTGGCAGTTTCTACAAGAATAAATCTAAGTATGTTTTAACACTGAAAAGGCCTTTGATGCATTTGCCTTGGCCGTATACGGATTGGTTTTCTTCCTAAGGGTATTAAGGTATGTAAAAGTAACAATGGTAGACTTTTTTAGTTGGTTAGAAAGAAATATGCATCCAGCCCTAGCCATTCTAGCGAAAATGATCCAAGTACCCAATATATGCCAACAAAATATCAACGTAGATTCTTCAGTAGTGCTCTTTTGCTGTATATTTATAGCCTAAATTATTTTTAGGGTGAAAGTGCTGGGGAGGTCAAACCTTATTTCTCCTATAGTATCTTTCTTCAAAAGTTTATTAAAAAATAGTGGCGGCCCAAATCCAGAACCAAAAACCAATGGGTTGAAATGCTCAATAATTTACCTCCCAATGATATAACTTGGAGTGTTCCTTGGTTCTCCCCAAAATTTTTGCTTATCATTATAGTGAGTTAATTTTCATGCCTTGGTATATAAGGTATTATGAGGTAATGCTTCTATTGGTTTAGAGACAATATGGGTTATAGCAATTCATTCCAGTATGGATTTGATATATTAAAAGGAGAATTATAGAAAAACACTACAAGCCACTTCTTTGAATTGGAGTGAGAGACTTGAGTTAGGTTATGCGTATATACAAATCAGACCACTCTAGGTTATGATGATTGGAGAAAATTTTATGGATATGACTTGATTATTCCTAGAATAGATAAGGCCACTATTTAAGTATACATCCAATAGAAACTTGTTATGCCTTCTGAGGTTGATTTGGTTAAGGAGAAAATTGCTAAAAAGGAAAAGAATGAGTGATAAAAATTGGATACCTCAAAAACAAGTTCTCTATTTGAGAATGAAGACGGAAGTGAAAGGAAAAAATTAAGAGAATCGAAGAAAAGTATAATATAATGAAGAATGATTGGATCTAGCAGAATAAAAAACTAAAGCTTTGAGGATATCTAAGGGCTTTAGGAAAACTTCTAAAGGAGTGATGGAGGAAATGCGTAAGCTTCATTAGAAGTTAAAAGTTTGGAAAGCCAAAGAATTAAAAGGAGAAGTTAGAAAAGTAGCTTTTGAAGGAAAAAAAGGCATGAAAATACTTGTCTTTAGTTAAAAAGGTCTATTGAGAAGATTGAGCAACTTCAACCTAATCTAGGATAAGAACGAGAAAGGGTATCTCGATTGCTTGAAGAAAAAGATGCTTTTATGATCACTATTATGGAGATGGGACTAGAATCGCAATGGAGAGGATATGATATTCACGCTTGATATGAGCCTATCATGACAGGGATGCATATTGGGATAATAAGTTAGGGTAGGCCAAGGATGAGTGCCAAAGATGGCAAATTGGGTGTAAAGGCTGGTAAATGTACCTTGATTATATCAAAGAGCAGATTTGCTTAGTTATCATCTAAGAAATAAAATGGTAGAAAAAAAATTAAAGTCCAACAAACGTAGATTAATCTTGTAAGAGAACACCAGCATACTATAATTCATTTTTTAGAGGAGGCTCAAAAACAATATGATCAGGTTAGGACCTTCTTTGTATGTAATCCCCATATGACCAATAATGTGAATATGTAGTTTATCACGAAGTTAATGGAAAATTTTTAAGTTCAAATTTTTTTCTTCAAGAAAGCATGCCTATAAATGCATTCATTTATACTATACATTGTATACATACGTGCATACTCATACGTAATTATTAATTTCACCAATTTATAAAAAATTTTAACTCAAGGAAATTTGGAACTTTAAAAGGTTTCAATATTGCAAATTCAGAGAGACCAACTATAGACCACTTGGTAAGAATGGCTAAAGACCACTTGGCAAGGCTTAAAAAATTAGAAGTAAGTCATCAAGAGGCCATGATGAAAAACCAGGTAGAATTGCAACTACAAATAACCAAAATGATGAAATTACTCATGGTTAGGGCTAATGGCTTAAAATTATCATCGATACTCTTACCAATGGATCGAAGGGTACCAGTCAAAAAATAACCTGTTAACATTTAGGATACATAATCAGCAAACTTGGAAAATGTATTGCGATTATCCAAAATATTAATCAGCAAACTTGGAAAATATATTGCGATTATCCAAAATATTAATCAGCAAACTTGGAAAATGTATTGCAATTATCCAAAATATACCTCTACCACCAGCCATCCATATTAATCTTGACACTCTTGCACAAAGGATAGATGTAAGAACCATAGTCCTGTAAGAAAAGTCAAGGGTTCTAGTATTGTTAAGGAAGAAAGATGCAAAAAGAAAGGCAAAAAGCAAGTTGATATAGAGAGTGAGAAAGAAAAATCACAACTCCTTGAAAGAAGAATAAAAGCTCTAAAAGAGGCCCAATTATTTAGAAATGTTAATATTGAAGTTTTTAGCTTGGTACTAGATCTGGTCCTTCTACCAAAATTTAAAATGCCTGAATTTGATAAGTACAGGGCCACAATATCCCCTCAAGCACACATCAAGATGTTTATTTGAAAAATAGCTGGATATGTTCCCATACTAACCTTTCAATCAAAGCCATGCCTGATTTTGGGTGTCACCAAAAATAGGGACACATGAAGGGATAAAGTTATCCCTTTTCTTGTATTTTCACACTTTTAATTATTTGGATAATTTCGATATCTTGTTTGAATAATTTATGATTTTTATTACTTTGAAATTTATTTATACCTTATTTGAATAATTTATGGTTTTCATTATTTTAAAAATTTGTTTGTATTTAATATTACTTAAAGATACTAACTTGTTTTCTTTTTCTTTTTTCTTGGTGCATTTTTTTTCCTTATATGCATACAAGAATGCTTCATTAAAAAGAATTCCAACTTAGATCAATTTTTATTTAACTTTATGGTGGAACCAGTACATGTAGTGATATTTCCAAGGAGTTTGAAGAGGTCTATTTTGAGTCCAAATTCAACTAGAAAAAAGGACGAGGAATGTATACCATGGGGTTTTGTGTCAGAGTTACCAAATATCACACATTTAAACCTTCGCCAGAATAATTTTAGAGAGTTAGCCACAATATGGGATCAATGGAGGAATATGAAGCAAACTCAGTTTATAGAAAAATATGCATAGATAGCTCTATTACTCAAAATACACGTGGATGCATAGTTAGTCAGGTTTTTAGGATCCATTATTCTGATGCTTTTCATTCAGTCAGCATGACATGACTCTAATTATGGAACAGATATCAGCTCTCCTTAGGCTTGGTCTTTTGGAGATGAGACGTATCTACTATAAAGAGTGCAATCCGACAAGCTTCTGTAAAAAATTAAGTCAAATTTTGGATCTAGATTCCAAAGCCAACCACCATTTTATAGAACAAAAAAGGAACACCGATATCATTTCATAGCAGTATCTATGGAAATACATCAAAGAGTGATTTGACATTGAAAAAGCTCTAGACGCATTCACTCTTGCTATATATAGGATGGTTTTCTTTTCAAAAGTGTTGAGACATGTTAGGTAGTAGCAGTGGATTTATTTAACCAGTTAAAAAGAAACATGCACTTGGCCTTAGCAATCTTAGCTGAGATGATTCGAGAACTCAATCAAAAAAATGATTAAGGGAGATTCTTTAGAAGTGCTCTATTACTATATATTTGAGCCTAAAGTCATTTTTAAGGCAAAGTAGCAAATAAAGTTAAACCTTACTTCTCGTATTTTATCTATCTTTAGGAATTCATCAAAAAGAATAGCTCAAGTCCGAAACCAAGAAACAATAGGTTGAAATGCTCAAAAACTTGGCTTCTTCTAATAGAACCTAAAGGCCACCATAGTTTTCACCAAAATGCTTTGTTTATTGGTGTGGTATTTTGCTATATGTGCCTTTACTCGGCATATAAGGCATCATGGGTTTTGCGCCATTATTGGTCCGAAAACAATATCAATTGTAGCAATTCATTCCCATGACTTCAAATTTTGCTATTGTTAACTTGGAATATCACGTTGAGATTATAGAAAATTGCTTGAGATAACCATACTATACTAGAAGGAGAGGTATGAATCAAAATTACATGCAAACATGGATGAGATCACTCTAGCATATGATGCTTAGAGGAGAGTTTTGGGTTGTAACATAATCATTTCAGCTCAAATAGGACCATTCCTTAAGTATCCATCCAACCAGAGCCTGTCATACCATCCGAGATTGATTTTATTAAGGAATAAGCTATTAAAGAGTAAAAGAGAATGAGTGATGAGAATCATCAGCTCCAAGAGAAAGTGGCTTATTTAAGAATAAAGATAAACGAAAAAAAAGTACAATATAATTAAGAATGAATAGATTGCATAGAACAAAAAAATAAAGCTTGCTAAAATATTTAAGAGTTCTAATAGAACTACTAAAGGAATAAGGGAAGAGATGCGCAGGCTTAGCAAATAGTTAGAAGTATCGAAGGCTAAAGCTTTGGAAGGAAAAGCTAGCGAGCTATCTTTTAAAGAGAAAGAAAAAAGCATGTTGATATGTATTTCCTATTAAAGTGGTCTATTAAAAAAAGTGAATGACTCCAAGTTACCCTGAATCAAGAGCATGGAAGGGTATCTTAACTGCTTGAAGAAAGACAAAGTCTCATTGTGTTGCAACGTACCCCGGGGTGGATCCTCACAGATCTATGGGTGCATACGACTTAAAATATTTTCCTAATGTGAAAATGTCTCCTTGATTAAGACTATTCTTTGGTGATGTGATGAGGATAAGAAAGTATGGATTCTCAACTTGCGGCACAGTGAAAGGGACCATAAGATGAATCAATCATCTTATTGGTCTCAAATGACCATCATGAAATGGCCAATGCTCGGAGTCACCACTGATCATTTAAGGCTAGGCATGATCGGATGCCTATCAAAACCTATGTTTTGAGTTATGAAACTCAAAACATCAATCTCGTGGTCTATGTAATACAAAGATTCATTGTTTCAATTCAAGAGTTAGTTATGCACGATGAGTTATGAACCTCTTCACAATGCCTAAAATCGGTATCGTACTAGCTATGTCTTTCTCGATTTTGATTCTTTTGATCTTAATTGGTCATTATTTCGATATAACCCCTTTTAATGCATGAATCTTATAGAAATAATCCATGTTTTGATGAAAAAGATTTAATCTTATATACGCCTCGAAGAGGTGGGGAATATAGAGATTTTTGATAAAAATGACCTTTGGATTTTACTTTGAACATGGAATGTTCCACTATGGGCACCAGAGAGATACCCACGTGGAACATTACCTTTAATTTTATTTGAAACAATTTGAAAATATGAATGCAAATAATCATCACAAAGAAATCATGTTAGCAAAACAATAAATGAAGTAACCTAACATGGATCATTCAATGCAATGATAAAGAGAATAGGTGGACTATTGGAATTTATATCGCTATTGGCATCGATTATCTAGGAATAACCAAATCGATAATTTTCAAGATGCATCTTGGTTTCTTGATTAAACAAGATTTGTTTGACATATTCATGGAAATCCAAAAAATAGAAGAATTTAATTGCAATTAAAAGACAGGGTTGGAGTATCACCTCGAAAAGATGGATTAGAGTATCCCTTTGAAAATATAGGGTTGGAATATCCCTGTGGATGATGAATAATTTTGGTAAAGAAAGATTCTTTAAAGGTTAACAATTTTGAGGTTGGAGTATCCCTTTAGAAGGTCAGGGTTTGAGAATCCCTGTGGATGACAAAACTTCATGATTTAGAAAATAGGTGAGCATTCGATGATTTTTGGCAAAAAGATTTATTATGAATAAAGATGTAAAATGTGCTTGTGCCTTGGTACGAGGCTATGGGAGGTCAAAGCATGTTCTCGAGTCTAAGTGGGTCAACGTAGAGACATTCGAATGTCTCAAGAAGAAATTCGAGAAAACAACTCCATTTTGACCAAAATTGAAAATAAAGGACAGCATCGTGCTATCTTGCTTCTCGAATTTATTTTAAATTGATTCAAAGGATTTAGAAGGTGGAAAAGACATTGTTAGAAAGGTGACTCAATGAGAGTCATCCTAAAAATATTCCCACTATCCTAAAAAGTCATTTTCCAAGGGAATAAATTTGGATCAATTTTGCTGCTGGCAGAGCATATAAGGAACAAAGTGCGTTAAGTTTTGAAAAATCACCCCAGACTCATTTGGTATCAAAAAATTACAAGTGATACTTTTTTGAAAAAAAAATTTCATTAATATTTTAAGAAAAATGTTTGAAAAATGTAGAAAAATAATTTAGCGGGTCTGAATTGCCCAACTAGAATACATGTCTAGATTCTAGAGGTTCTAGACAGTTTAGATTTGAAAAATCATAACTTTCTCATCCAAACTGATCAAAAGATGAACAAGACCTAGTTTTAAAGGTATTCTGACACACTTTCTAAAAAAAATCATAAAATTCACTAAAAATCGTTTGGGATTTTAAAACAATTTTTTAATTTGTAACAGCCATGCTGCCAGCGAAGGATAAGGCAAAGCAGGGGATATTTCTCATTTTTTATGTCTACGAGTCCAAACTCGAGTCATTGACATTCGAATGTCTATGACTGAAGGGAAAGAGTGGCATGAGCATCACAAACTCATTTGCACAGCCTTGAAGTAGTTTGGGATGATGAAACAGCCAGTTGATCATACCACTTAAGGTTTTGACTTAAGAAAAAGGCATAAACATTTAGGGAATAGTTGTAAGACCATTTTCATTTAAAAATTAAAAGATCTGAGCTTGTTTAACGAAGACTCCAGATCTGGAAAACTTAATTTTCCCTAAGATATCTTGCCAACTTTGAGGAAAATGCTAAGCCTATGCTAATCCTTATTAGTTGAGGTTAACATGTTTGGCTTGGGGCTTTTTTAAAAATCAATTTTTGACAGCCATCAAACATGCATTTTGACAACAAACATACAAAGGAGATGGCACATAACATGAATGGGGATGCTAATTTTACTAATGGCTTAGACAAAGAAAATGCTATGCACTTTGACAAGAAAATGTTATGGATGCTAAAAATAATAATGATTCATTCAAGTTAATGTGTCAATGTGCTTGAAATGTGTTAGGCTGATGTTCATACATGGATAAAGGATAAGAAGATGCATGGACATGGAATAAAATGTATGAGCAAGAGATATTAAACTAATAAGGATGAAATGAGGCATTTTGTACTTAAAATGGGCATTAAAGCATCCAAATCTTAAACTAGCATAACCAATTGCCACAATAATGCATGATAATCCTAAGAGGGTGATAGAAACATGGAGAGCTCACTAAATTGATAAAGATGCTGAAAAAAATGCAAGTGATAGAGTAAAAATTATACCAACAAAGTTTAATTTTTGGCCAAATAGTCAGAGCAGCAGAGATTGCCTGAATTTCCCTCCCTTCCTTGTTGTTAATAAGCAAGAAAAAGAGAAAAACAATAAGGTTTTGGTTTTGGTATGGATGAGGGTGATTTTGGAATGTGTAATGGTTGAAAGTGAGTGTTTAGGGGCTATTTTTGGGTGCTGAGTGAAGAGCTGCGGGATTAGGATTTCTTTGATGTGTGAATGTGTTTTGAAAGTGTAAATGAGCTAGAATCTAACCTCCTTCTACTAAAACAGATGTGGTCTATTTATACCAGCCTTTTGAAGCCAAATTATGGGTGTTTTTGGCCATTTCTCAAAGGGGATAAAGTGATGTCAGCATGGTGGCTATAGGGTGGCTGTAGGAAGCAACTTGCTGCCAATCTAATGTGCATAGGGTGGCTGGACTAAATGCTAAAATGCTTTTCTAGCAATTAGGGTGGCTGATGGTGATATTGGTTAACAAGCTAAGGAGTAGGGTGATCATGTGATGTTGACACTTTTTTTATCCAATTTAGACTTCAAAAAGATGATATGATTAATTCAAAAGTCTAAATTCATAATCTGATATGTGTTTTAGTTTTTCCTTATGCAAAGAAACGAGTTAAAATCGAGTTTTGGATCAATGGTGAATGAGTCAAAAATGCCTGGACAATGAAAATGGCTTGCATGTATCAATACATTACATAATGTATCGATACATTTAGTCTAAAAACCTTATGTTGTATCGATACAATAAACATTATTTCAATACAATGATCAATGTATCGATACTATGAACCATTGTATCAATACTATGAACCATTGTATCGATACATGTTGATATGTATCGATACATTCCATTATAGAATACATGTTTTAGTCCTGGCATGGTCAAGTATCGATACAGAGGTTTATGTATCGATACATCTACATGTTGTATTGATGCAAATAGGGACATTTCAAATTTTTGGTGCATTAGAGCATTGTATCGATACATGAGAACCATGTATTGATACATTCAAGTAAAATTATGAAATTTCTCATATCTTTTGTCCCTGGATACCTTGAACTACATCATTTGATGCCACATCTTCACATTTACCTTTGATATGATCCTTAGGCCTTTTTAACATCCTCAAAATACTTTGTAATCATTGCCCCTCTTACATCCATGCTCTAAATTACTAAAATTTAGCTCGGACAAAGTAAGTTGTCTATAGCTGCCCCTCTTTGACCATTGCTGAGAATCAGGAATAGGGCAAAGAGAAATAGACACTATTTTGCTCGGGGTGGAATAACACTTTTAGAACATTAGGGTGTTAGGTTTTTTAAGGTTTGACCCATTAGGCAAGTACGGAGTAACATGGATTTTTGACGTGGGTGCTGCCAGTTTATGCAGGCTTTGACTTGAACTTGGTGCCACCAGTTTGTGCGAGCTTTGAATCGAGTGCCTCCAGTTTGTGCAGGCTTTAACTTAGACTTGGGTGCCACCAACTCGTTTGGGCTTTGACTCAGGTGTTGTTAGCTCATGAAGGCTTTGACTTAGGTGCCACCAGCTCATGTAAGCTTTGACTCGGGTGTCACCAGCTCGTGCAGGTGTTGACTTAGACTTGGGTGCCATCAGCTTATGTAGGCTTTGACTTGGGTACCACCAGCTCATGCAGGCTTTGACTCAAGTGTCACCAGCTCATGTAGTCTTTGACTCAGACTTGGGTGCCACTAGCTCGTGTAGGCTTTTACTAAGGTGCCACCATCTTGTGCTGGCTTTGACTTAGACTTAGGTGCCACCAGCTCGGGTGGGCTTTAACTCGGGTGCCACCACCTTGTTCGAGCTTTGACTCGAGTGCCACCAGCTTGTGTGGGCTTTGACTAAGACTTGGGTGCCACCAGCTCATATGGGTTTAGACTCAGGTACCACAGCTCGTGCAGGCTTTGACTCAGATGTGGGTGCCACTAACTCGTGTGGGCTTTGACTAGGGTGTCGCCAGCTCGTGCAAGCTTTGACTTAGACTTTGGTGCCACTAGCTCGTGTAGGCTTTGACTAGGGTACCGCCAGCTCGTGCAGGCTTTGACTTAGACTTGGGTGCCACTAGCTCGTGTGGGCTTTGAAGAGGTGCCACTGACTTGTAGGCTTTTAAAGGGTGCCACTAACTTATGGGCTTTAAAAAGGGTGCCACTAACTCATGGGCTTTAAAAGGTGCCACTGACTTTTGGGCTTAAAGGGTGCCACTGACTTATGGGCTTTAAAAAGGGTGCCACAACTTGTGGGCTTTAAAAAGGTTTTATGAACTTATGAGCTTTAAAAGGGTGCCCTTGACTTGTGGGCTTTAAAAGGGTGCCACGACTTATGGGCTTTAAAAAATGTACCATGACTTGTGGGCTTTAAAAAGCGTACTGACTTGTAGGTTTTAAAAGGGTACCATTAACTTGTGGGCTTTAAAAAGATGCCACAACTTATGGACTTTAAAAAGATGCCATGGCTTGTAGGCTTAAGAAGGTGCCACGACCTATGGGCTTTAAAAGGTTGCCACAGCTTATGGGCTTAAGAGGGTGCCATGACCTATGGGCTTTGAAAAGGGTGCCACTGCCTTGTGTGCTTTAAAAAAGGTGCCACTAACTTGTGGGCTTTAAAAAGGGTGCCACAACTGTGGGCTTTAAAAGGGTGCCATTAACTTATGGGCTTTAAAAGGGTGCCACGGCTTATGGGCTTAAGAGGGTGCCATGACCTGCGAGCTTTAAAAGGGTGCCACGACTTATAGGCTTAAGAGGGTGCCATAACCTGTGGGCTTTGAAAGGGTGCCATTGACTTGTGGTGTCAAAGTTTTCAATAAAACTTTTACTACAAGCTTTTAGAAGTTAATTACAAAATTTTTTGATGAAAAAGGTTTTGGCACTAGTTTATGCCAAAAATTCTTGATAAAGCGTCTGACGAATGTCCTTGATAGAAGTTTTTGACAATAGTTTCTAGACAATAATTTCTTACCATTAGCACTTTTGACATGAGGTGGCGAGAAGAGAAGGACCTTAGTTGAATGAACTTAGTTTGTGAAGCTTAAAGTTCTTACCAGGAATTCCTTGGAGGTTCAGTAAACCTATTTAAAGTGATATTTAAAAATGATATGTGATGGTAATGTGAATGCATGATATCGAATACTATCATGATTGTATGATGTGAAGTCTAATACAAAATATGGTTGTAGTTCTCCTTGTATGTCATTCAAACTCTTATAGGGATGGTGATTTGTCTTTGATGCGACTATGGATGAAATCTTCCTCATTCTGCTAGGGATTATAGGTTGTCCCAGCTCTGTTAAGGATACGACCAAAAATTTAGTCTTAAGAACTTGGACTATTGCATTTCTCGATTCAGGAGGCTCAATCATTTTCCTGATAAATAGAAGGCATTATCAATAATTTGGAGACTATTTGACTTATCAAGTTAATGTCTCTGATTTTGAGAGGATTCTGATAGAATGCATGGGTTAATTTTTTTGTTAGCCTAAATAGTTTTTCTTAAGATGAGGCTTGTGAAAGCAAGAAATGGTTTGGTGTATAGTCATGCCGAATGGGTATTTGGATGTGACAAGTGCATAATCTTGATGATTAGGGCGTAAACAGAGTTCCCTGTGTTTTTCTTTTCTTTTTGATGTAATGTCAAGATGTCTTGATATGTATTTCAGCTAATTATCAAACATTATCAACTAAATGACCAGTGCAACATGAATTGTACAGGGGTCAAAAGAAACAAGGTAATATTCATTTATGACAACAAAGAGACATAACTTAATATACTATTTGACAAGTAATTGATAGGGTAACAAGAAAGATGATCTTTTAGGCAAAAGATGCCTCTGATAATCATGACATGGATGTTTTTTAGTTGCTTTTTAGAATCTTTCTCGAACAATGAATTTGCCTAGCATGAGTTGATCTTCGAAAGATTTCTAGGATTGCTTTGCATTGTCTTGTAGGTGTTCTCAATTCATGCCCCATCAAAATTAATCCTCTCTAGTTGCCCCTTATAGGTTTTGAACTGTAGTCGGGTTGGCTACCCAGACACCCCTTTTTGAATTTTTTTTGGCCCTTTTGTTTTCCTTTTTTTACTTGTTTGTTTTTTTTCTTTTTGTTTGTTTTTTGTTTTTTTATATTTTTTCTCTTTTTTATTTTTTTTAAGGATGCCTTTTTAGGTTTTCGCCTTTTACATGTAATATTTTTTGACAGAATATGAGTTGAGTAGGTTGGGCAAGGCATCACCATTGATTTCTGACAAGATTGAGGCCCCTCTGAAGAAGACTTGCTTCACGGCATATGGCATTTCCTAATTAGGGTTTCACTTGCCCCGTGTATCTTTGTGAATTTGGAAGATCTTTTTAAATACCAATTTGTTTGGGTAAGATCATCTTGGATGCATCTTTTGTTATGGACTCGAATCATGCGTCTTTGATGCGTTTGACCATGGCTAATGCATTTTTCCTTGATGAGATTGAGCTGGTCATATCCATTTTTGACCCATTCAGCCTTTCCAAGTTTAGTTTCCATCAAAACTTTGAGAGAAAGGATCTCGACTTTGATGAGTAATGTGGCTTTCATCCTATAGAAAAAGGAGGATATGGTAGCATTCGTGGAAGTTTGAACTGATGTTGGATAGGCATGAGGTGCAAAAGTAGCTTCTCATGCCAGTCTTTGTGAGTTTCGACCATTTTCTCAACCATTTTTTTATGTTTTTATTGGTCGCCTTAACTACCCCATTCATGTTTGGGTGATAAGGATGGATTTATTATACTAGATCATGAACTGTGAAAGGTTAGGTGGTGCGAAGTTTTTTTTCAAAACCTTCGTAAGAATCAACTTTGCTAGTGCAAATTGATCATTCAAAACTGATCTTTAAAGACCCATTAGACATATCCATGTCACTATCATTAGAAGACCTGAAAGGTAAGGAAATAGATATTGCAAAAGGCATACACATAAGCAAAAAGATTTGGATAAAAATAAGGGTAAGAGAGTAATGGAGACAAAAAGGTTGAAAAGTGATTAAGACACACAATATGGAATGATATATGCAAAAGTCATTTCATTGATAATACTTGATAAAAATGCCCCTTACATAGGACACCTAACTACCTTTGGGTGAAGGTAGTTAGGTTTTCATTTTTTGATATCATAAAAAGGGATAAAAAAATGCAGGGGCTTCCGTTATGATCCCATCATCAAAATCAAGTCTTGGTGGAAGGACATAAATTCTATGGCATTGATCATGTTTGTAGCTGGCTTAGTGTGGTTTGGTAAAGGATTGGCAGTAACATTTGGTCCCTGGTTTATCCCGATTTGCAAAACTTTTGCATTGATTAGATTTTGCACATTTCATTTGAAATACATGCATTTCTTAATGTCATGCCCCGCTGCCCTAGCATGGTATTTGAAGTGGGCATTAGGGTTGTACCATGGTGGTATGGCGGCTTCTATTCTAAGACATAGATCGAAGCCACTAAGTGATTTTGGAGCAAGGTTTGGTAGAGCTCCTTATAAGTCATAGGGATGGCATCAAAATGTTGTCTTGGTTGATTTGCACCTCGATTGCTGGGTGCATTATTAGTTGTTTGATTGGTAGTTTGGTGGACTTGTGGAGGGTAGCCTTGTGGTGGGTTTGATGGGATTGCAAGGGATGGGTTATAAGTGGTGGCATAGATTAGCTGTGGGGATATTGTGATAGGGTAAGAATATGGCATTCTTGAGTAGTGAGGGTTGGGTGCTTGATGCTGTCTCGGCTGAGATGAACTAGCATAATTTATAGCATTGGCTTCTTTTTCCTTTTTCTTACCAGCAATAGTTTTTTACTTAATCCATCAGTTTCCCCAGTAGACATTCTACCACTTTTAATTCTAGCATCAATCATTTCTCTAAAGAGAACCAAGTCTACAAATTTCTTGGTGGCATTCCCCATAAGTTTCTCGTAATAAGAAGTATGTAAGGTGTGAATGAAAATAACTGTCATCTCTTTTCTTGTAAGGGAGGCTGGACTAAGGTTGCTTATTTTCTCCACTTTTGGGCATATTGTCTGAAACTTTCAGTGGATCTCTTTTCAAAATTCATTAGGGAAAATTGATCTGGTGCCCAATCTAACACGTGCTGGTATTGATTTAGAAAAGCATTGGCCAAGTCAGCCTATGATTGGATTTTAACATTGTCTAGCTTGATATACCACCGAGCTGCCGCCCCAGTAAGGCTATGCTAGAAGTAATGGATGAGAAGCTTTTCATTTTTCTCATACCTGGCCATCTTTCGCAAGTACATTTGGATATGGACAGAAAGATCAGTGGTTCCATTAAACTTTTCAAACTCTAGGACTTTAAACTTTGGGGGAATGACAAGGTTAGACACCAAAGATAGCGATTGAGCGTCAAGAGCTCTGAACTTATCAGTCCCCTCGATAGCTTGAAGGCATTTTTCTAGTAGCTAGAATTTGCTTACTTTTTTTAGTCATAATGGACTTTTGACCTTCTGTTTTTTCTAGTTTCTCATGGTCAAGGGCTATCGGATCTGCTGATGAGACTTCTACGTTCACCCTTTGAGTACCGAGAATAAATTGACCTATTGCAATGGGATTTAGGTAGATGACTGGTGGAGCCTAAGAAATAGGCGTAGGAGCGGGTCGTTGTTTTTGTCTAGGTTCCCCTTGGGCGGTTCTGGATTATTAGTAGGGGGACCTTCAATGTTGGGAGAATCGTTCCTTATTTCATAAGTGCTGGCTTGCCCTTTTTCTATTATAGAGGTTGTCATTAGTTCCATAAGTCTCGCCTCAGAGTTTGCATTTCATTTTGCTAGTGGAGCATCTGGTCTTGTGATTCCTTAACCATTAGCTCAAGTAGCTCAATATGAGCTTCTTGATCACTCTCCATGATTTGTTTACGACATCGCGTGTTGTAGCGATGCAGGATGTTAGGTTTCGTTTTCCTAATTGACCTCAGAGTCCCTTGCACTTTTATGGCCTAATTCCCATAGTTAACTTCTACTTGAAAATGTATTTATTGATGAGTGTTTATGATGTAATGATGACATAAGATAATGAATGATCGATGCAAGTGTAAAAAGGTAAAAGTAAATATGCATATACATTGGAGACAATTGAATCCTTGAACAGCTTCGTTGATAACATTTTCCATAAAGCCCCAAAAAGGTCCCTTATTGAACACCAAACCAGAACATTTGTCCCAAAATGATAATGGTCATGATAATCATGATGAGATGATGCATGTATTAGAAATAAACAAAGGGAAATGAGTTAGTTAAATGTATAAGAGGGAAATGTAAGAAATTAAAGAATTTGAGAACATCAGAGAAAAATACCCATAACATGTCTCAACCAACGTGGTAAGATAAGAAACGGGCAGCGTGTCAACATGCAGGATGCAATTTGCCCTTCATGAGGTGATACAATATCTCATTTTAATAGAAAAATAATCGATTGGTGGTAATATTCATTTACCACCACCAGTGTGGATGCACATTAAGCCATGACTCTGACAGCATAACGGCTTACAGTATAAGACATTATGAATAATGGTTTTTGTTCACCGTCACTTATTTATACAAAGGTTAGCCATCATTCGGGCAGGATGATGGCATGCCTTGATAAAAGATAAAAATACATATGCGGGTGACAATTATATACTCATTGTCACCTACATAATTATGGTAATTAGGAGTAAAGGTTAGGAATGTTTCCCTGAGTGACCCTATTCTTCAGGTATTCTAGCAGCATTCTAGTATGGTTTGACATGGTTTAGCTTATAGTGCTCACTATATGAGTTTAAGTTGACACCTAAACAAGTATTTGAATTGCTCCTCTATTCGATAAGGACAGTCGAGGGACCCTGATCCTAACCCCATCATGGGTTTGGCGAAACAGGTTTGATCCATTGGATGTATTTCCCTATGCAAATGCGGAGGGTTACTCATGAGAGACATAGGTAATTTACATCCAGGAACTTATTGCCATACCTATGCGAAAGGATACTCACAAAGGCGGATAGCTCACTTCCTCCTAATGATTGGATTATAACCATGCCATGGAGTTTGGCAGGACACTAATGCACATGCGAGTGCATGTGTGACGAGGAAACAAGCAAACCTTTTTGTTTACTTCTGTATTACCATTTTTATTAAGCTAATGATTATTCCAAAAAAAATAAGACAATCTTGAAAATCATGTCAAACAAAAGATTAGATAACAAAATGATAAAAGGGTCGTGGTTAAATAATGACCAAAGATCGAAAGAACTGAGAACCTAGAAAGACATGGCTAGTTATTGGCCAACTCTCTATATTGTCCCCAATGGAGTCACCAAGCTATCACAACCTACCCCAGGGTGGATCCTCGTGGATCTATGGGTGCGTATGACTTAAAATATTTTCCTAACTTAGAAATGTCTTCTTGATTGAGACTATTCTTTAGCCATGTGATGAGGACGAGAATGTATGGATTCTCGACTTGTGGTACAATGAAAGGGACCATGAGATGAATCGATCATTTTATTGGTCTCAGATGACCATCACGAAATGGCCAATGCTTGGAGTCGCCACCGATCATTTAGGGCTAGACATGATTAGATGCCTATTGAAACCTATGTTTTGAGTTACGAAACTCAAAATATCGATCTCTGGTCTACGTAATGCAAAGATTCATTGTTTAGGCTTGGGAGTTGGTTACACACGATGAGGTACGAACCTCTTCGCGACACCTGAAATCATTACCGTACTAGCTATGTCTTTCTCAGTTTCAATTCTTTCGATCTTAATGGGTCATTATTTCAACATAACCCCTTTTAATGCATGAATATGATAGAAATAATCCAGGTTTTGATGAAAAAGATTTAATCTCATATACGCCTCGGAGAGGTGGGGAATATAGAGATTTTTGATAAAAATGACCTCTAGATTTTACTTTGAAAATGGAATATCCACTAGGGCAGCCGAGAGATACCCACGTGGAACATTACCTTTAATTTTATTTGAAACAATTTGAAAATATGAATACAAATAATCATCACAAGGAAATCATGTTAGTAAGACAATAAATGAACCTAACATGGATCATTCAATGCAATGATAAAGAGAATGGGTGGACTATTGGAATTTATCTTGCTATTGGCATCGATTATCTAGGAAAAACTGAATTGAAAATTTTTTAAATGCATCTAGATTTCTTGATTAAACAAGATTTGTTTGACATATTCATGGAAATTCGGGAAGTAGAAGAATTTAATTGCAATTAAAAGACAGGGTTGGAGTATCCCCTCGGAAGGTCGGGGTTTGAGTATCCCATGGATGACAAAACTTCATGATTTAGAAAATAGGTGAGCATTCGACGATCTTTGGCAAAAAGATTTATTGTGAATAAGGATGGTAAAGATGTAAAATGTGACTGTGCCTTGGTATAAGCCTATGGGAGGTCGAAGCATGTTCTCGAGTCTAACTGGGTTGACATAGAGACATTCGAATGTCTCGAGAAAAAATTCGAAAAAATAACTTGATTTTGACCAAAACTGAAAACAAGGGACAGCATCACGCTATCTTGCTTCCTGAATTTATTTTAAATTGATTCGAAGGATTTAGAGGTGGACAAGACACTGTTAGAAAGGTGACTCAATGAGGGTTATCTTAAAAATATTCCCACCATCCCAAAAAGTCATTTTCCAAGGGAATAAATTTGGATCAATTTTACTGCTGGCAGAGCATATGAGGAACAAGGTATGTCAAGCTTTGAAAAATCACCTCGGACTCATTTGGTATCGAAAAATTGCAAGTGATACTTTTCTAAAAAGGGAATTTCATGAATATTTTAAGAAAATGTTTGAAAAATTTTGAAAAATCATTTAGTGGGTCTGAAATGCCCAATCAAAATACATGTACGGATTCTAGAGGTTTGGACAGTTTAGATTTGAAAAATCATAACTTTCTCATCCGGACTGATCCAGCGATGAACAAGACCTTCTTTTAAAGGTATTTTGACACACTTTCTGAGAAAAATATCATAAAATTCACTGAAAATCGTTTTGGATTTTAAAATGATTTTTCAATTTGTAACAGTCGTGCTGCCAGCGAGGGACAAGGCAAAGTAAGGGATATTTCTCATTTTTTATGTCTACGGGTCCAAACTCCAGTCATTGACATTCGAACGTCTATGACTGAAGGGAAAGAGTGGCATGAGCATCACGAACACATTTGCACAGCCTCAGAGTACTTTGGGACGATGAAACAGCCCGTTGATCATAGCACTCAAGGTTTTGACTAAAGAAAAAGGTACAAACATTCAGGGAATAGTTGTATGACCATTTTTATTTCAAAATCAGAAGATTTAAGCTTGTTTAATGAAGATTTCAGATCTGGAAAACTTAATTTTTCCCCAAGATATTTTACCAGCTTCAAGGAAAATGCTAAGTCCATGCTAATTCTCAGTGGTTAAGGTTAACATGTTTGGCTTGGGGGTTTTTTGAAAATCAGTTTTTGACAGCCATCAAACATGCATTTTGACAACAAATATACAAAGGTGATGGCACATAACATCAATAGGGATGCTAATTTTACTAATGGCCTAGACAAAGAAAATGCTATGCACTTTGACAAGAAAATGTAATGGATGCTGAAAATGACAATGATTCATTCAAGTTAATATGTAAATGTGCTTGAAATGTGTTAGGCTGATGGTTCATACATGGATTAAGGATAAGAAGATGCATGGACATGGCATAAAATGTATGAGCAAGAGATATTAAACTAATGAGGATGAAATGAGGCCATTTTGCACATAAAAGGGTTATTAAGGTATCCAAATCTTAAACTACCACAACCAATGCCACAATAATGCATGATAATCCTAAGAGGGTGATAGAAACATGGAGAGCTCACTAAAACGATAAAGATGCTAAAAAACAAAAAATGCAAGTGATAAAGTAGAAGTTAGACCAACAAACTTCAATTTTTGGCCAAAAAGTCAAAGCATCAGAGATGGCTTGAATTTCCTTCTTTTCCTTGTTTTTACTAAGCAAGAAAAAGAGAAAAACAATGAGGTTTTGGTTCTGGTATGGATGAGGATGATTTTTGGGATGTGTAATGGTTGAAAGTGAGTGTTTAGAGGCTATTTTTGGGTGCTGAGTGAAGAGCTACGGGATTGGGATTTCTTTGATGTGTGAATGTGTTTTGGAAGTGTAAATGAGCTGGAATCTAATCTCTTTGTACTGAGATGGAAGTGGTCCATTTATACTAGCCTTTTAGAGCCAAATTAGAGGTGTTTTTGGCCATTTCTTAAAGGGGACAAGGTGATGTCAGCATGGTGGCTATAGGGTGGTTGTAGGAAGCAACTTGTTGCCAATGTGATGTGCATAGGGTGGTTGGATTAGGTGCATGGTGATATTGGTTAACAAGCTAAGGAGTAGGGTGATCATGTGACGTTGACCCCTTTTTTTGATCTAATTTAGACTTCAAAAAGATGATATGATTAATTCAGAAGTCTAAATTCATAATCTGATATGTGTTTTAATCTTTCCTTATGCAAAAACAAGTTGAAATCGAGTTTTGGATCAATGGTGGACGAGTCAAAAATGCCCAGACCATGAAAATGGCCTGCATATATAGATACATTGCATAATGTATCGATGCATTTGGTCCAAAAACCTTGTGTGTTTGTGTTGATACAATGAACATTGTATCGATACAATGATCAATGCATCAATATTATGAACCATTGTATCGATACTATGAACCATTGTATCGATACATGTTGATATGTATCGATACATTCCTTTATAGAATGCATGTTTTGGTACTAGCATGGTATAGTATCGATACATGAGGTCCTGTATCGATATAGATACTTATGTATCGATACATCTACATGTTGCATTGATATAAATGGGGACATTTCAAATTTTTGGTGCGTTGGAGCATTGTATGTATCAATACATTCAAGTAAAATTGTGAAATTTCTCATATCTTTTGTCCCTAGATATTTTGAACAATGTCATTTGATTCCACATCTTCGCATTTACCTTTGACATGATCCCTAGGCCTTTTTGCATTTACCTTTGATATGATCATCGCTCTCTCTTACGTCCATGCTCCAGATTACTAAAATTAGCCCGGATAAAATAAGGTGTCTCCACACTATAACTGTTTGAAAGATAAGACTAGAAATATAGCACAAATGAGATGACATTCGCGCCTTATTACAAGCCTACCATAATCTCGATGCATATTGGGCTAATAAAATATAGTGGACTGAAAATGATGGCAGATAATTGGTAACTAATTCTTTTGGCCGATATATGTAAATAAATTATCTTACAGAATAGATCCACTTATCAAAACAAGGAAAATGGTGGAGAGGATTAGAGACTTACAGATGTAAACCATAAGATAATATGGGCACGTTGTACTTCAGTTTTTGGGTGAGGCTAAGAGATAATACAATTAAGCTAGGAATTTCCTTGGACGTAATCCCTATGTGATCAACGATATGAATATGTAATTTGTCATAAAGTTAATGGAAAATTTTTGAGTTCAGAATCTTTAGTTAAAGTAAGTGTCCCTGAAAATGCATTCATATACTCATACCATCATACATATGCACATACATATACATACATGCATGTACATAAATAAGAATTTCATTAATTCATAAATAAAAATTAATTTGGAAATTTGGAAGGCTTTCAACCAACTCCTATTGGGGGATTTGGTGGGTACCAGTTCGGGAACAGATAACTAACATTTAGAATGCACAACTAACTGATAACCAAAATTTACTATAAAATATCCCAGCTACTAAACAGTCAATCATCATCATTAACCCTGATACCTTTTTGCAAGAGGTAAGTGCAAGAACTGCAATCACCTAAAAAGAATTAGTAGGCCCTAGTATTGATGGAGAGCAAAAGCTTAAATAGAAGGGTAAAGATCATGTTGAAGTAGAGATTAAGAAAAAGAAGTTACAACTCTTTGAAAGAATGTTAAAAGCCATTAAAAAGGCTAAACTATATAGTAGTGTAAACGTCAATGACCTCAGTCTAGTACCAGATTTGGTCTTTCTACCAAAATTCAAAATGCTTGAATTTGAGAAATATAAGGTTACTACATCTTTATAGGTACATACTAAGATATTCATTTGAAAGATGGCTGGATATGTTTAGAATAATAAGCTCTTGATTCACTAGTTTCAAGAAAGTTTATTGGGATCAGCGCTCAGATGGTATAATGATTTGAATCATGCCTAGATACAATGTTGGACTGATCCTACAAATGCATTTCTGCAACTGTATAAACATATGGCCGAATGGGCATTTTATATATTGACTCTATAGAATATGGAAAAAAATCTATAATATTATAAAGAATATGCATAGAGGTAGAACGACATGCCCTCTTAAGTTTAGCCTTTATTGACAAATAAGAAGACTACAATGTTG
Source organism: Adansonia gregorii (assembly GCA_038382025.1). NCBI lineage: Eukaryota > Viridiplantae > Streptophyta > Magnoliopsida > Malvales > Malvaceae > Adansonia > Adansonia gregorii. Next base: position 41,483 of record JBBYHO010509489.1, on the reverse strand, counting down.
TTCGTAAGTGCTTTGATCCCCTTTACTATGATAAGCTGGTACGAAATGTAACCAAGAATTTCGCTAACCTTGTTATATCATCAAAAATGATTAAGTTATTTGTAAAGGCTAGAAAAATCACAATTTATGAATCCTCTACTGGAAAAAAGATAAAACCTGGGAAAAAGAAATATGAAACATCATCTATTAATTTTGCTGGACAACCTTACCGCCAAGGACCTCGCCTATGTTACCAAAGCCAAGGTTAACAACCTTAAAATACTTATTCTTCTAATGCAACTTGAACTCTTGCTCCATCAACTCCACTTACCATTATCCAAAATCCACCTCTCTAAAATCAAACTAGACCCAACACTAATCAACATAGACCCTATTATTCTTATATGAAAATTTTTGACAACTTCTAAAAGTTCAATTAGTAGTCCTATTTTCTCTAAGCCATATGAAGATAATTTTTGCAGCCAGTACAATCTGAACATTCTCTGCAAGTATCATGTTGTGGCTAGTAATTAAATTGAGAATTCTTTAACTTTTAAGAAAAAAGTTAAAAGTTTTCTTTAAGCAGGTGCCTTTAAATTCGATAATGCTCCGAGATTAAATCTTTTGTTGGATCACCTCAAGCCTAGAATTAATGCTTTACTCATCGAAGAAAAGCAATTATTGAAGAAAAATGTTTAAAAAGTCAAAATTTTAACAGAAAAAATTTAGACAGTCCTAACTGAAGGTAAAATCCTTGGTCAAAATTATAGAAACATAGAGAGAAAATTTAATCTCGAGGCTATTTTTGCAAGCTTTACATGATTTCAAGACATATTTTATAAGAATGTTCATAATTTATAGCCCTGATCCAATGGATGATGGATAATGGCTAAACTGAATTTTATGAAGAAACTAATTAGGAAAATGAAAAGTCAATGAACATGACTGGTAAAGGGTTATCACGATCATCCTATGATGTCGATCATCCTTTCATTATTTGCTATAATTAGTCAAAAGCTCTTCTTCCCAAGTTTAAAAATACTTATAGACGTATTATTAGAGTGCTAATGCCTTTTCCATATGAGGATAATAAAAAAGTGCCATGGAAGTATGATGGTAAAGTAATAAACCTGAAAGCTACTATAAGCCAACTAGTTATCGTTAATATAACTGAGGTTAGCCATGTAACATGAAGTAAGGGACATTATGGTCATAATGTTGGTAAAGATGGTGCGAAAGCCATATCAAAAGGACAAATCTCTGGAAAAAAACACAGTTATAGGTAGAAGTCCAAGAATCGATGAAAAAAATAAATGATAGAATTTCTCAAGTTTATAAGGCATAATGAGTAGAGCATTGTAAATCAATTGAAACAATAATCGACAAAAATCTTATAGACGTATTATTAGAGTGCCAATGCCTTTTCCGTAAAAGGACAATAAATAAGTGCCAGGGAAGTATGATGGCAAAGTAATAAACCCAAAAGCTACTATAAACCAACTAGTTATCATTAATAAAACTGAGGTTAGCCATGTAACATGAAGTAGGTGACATTATGGTCATGATATTGGTAAAGATGGTGCCAAAGCCATATCAAAAGGACAAACCTCTGGAAAAAAACACAGTTATAGGTAGAAGTCCAAGAATCGATGAAAAAAATAAATGATAGAATTTCTCAAGTTTATAAAGCACATTGAGTAAAGCATTGTAAATCAATTAAAACAACAATCGACAAAAATCTCTTTGTTACCTTTATTGCTTAGCTCGGAGCCATATTGAAATGCCTTACTAAAAGTGCTAAACCAGGCATACATTCCTCAAGATATATCTATAAATAACTTATCACCTGGTAAACAATATTGTTACTGACAACTTTATTTCATTTAACGATAATGAAATATCCCTAGGAAGTACTATTTTTACAAAAGCCCTTCACATAACGATAAGCAACAATGGCACTATATTATCTAAAGTCCTTATTGATAATGAATCAAATCTCAATGTAATGCTATTAATAACTTTTTCCCACTTGCTAGTTGACATCAGCCTGAATAAACATAGCCAAATGATTGTCGAGGCATTTAATGGAACAAAAAAAATCAAAGTGGTCATTTCAGTTACTTTAAATATCATATTGTTCTTGTTTAAGATAGAGTTTCATGTTATGAGTATCACCCAACGTGTAACTATTTATTAAAGTGATCATGGATTTATTTTACTGGGGCTATATCATTATTGCTTTATCAAAAATTTAAGTTTTTAATTGATGAAAAAGTGGTTAGCATATCTAGAGAGGAAGACATCATAACCATGAATTCTATTAAAGTCTCGTATGTTAAGATAAATCTTAAACAAGAAAAGTGTTCATTTTGAACCTTCAAAAGTGTAATCATTGCTTTTGTAGTAGAAGGGTCTATAATTCTAAAACCCAGGTCGTCAAAAAGCACTTACATGGGTTTCAAACTCAATGTCAAAAGAAGGGCCCAAGCAAGGAGAAAACTTGAAAGATATTTATCTAGGATGAGCTAATCCATCAATGCAGTGGGTAGAAGAGATAAACATAGGCTAGGATTTAATTTAGAAAAGAATTAAAAAAGGAAAGAGAGCAAAAATCAAGAAAAACATCAATCTAGAACATGAGCCGGTAATATTTTAGAAGATAGCTCTTTACCTTTCTTTAAAAGAAAGGTTTTGTAGCGGAGAGGTTACTAACCCAAAAACCAAAGCAAAAAACAAGGACATTGTAATGATGATCAGCAAAGCTTTTGTCAAGTGGCCACTATTAGGGAAAATAGTGAAAAACTAAATGATGATCATAGAATCCATCCTTGTCCTCCTTGATATGTCCTCCTTGATATTGAGAAAACCAGAGTGCTTAGATTGGTGTCAAAGTAATCTTAGAAACTTATTTTGTCATCTAAGAATCTTTCTGTAAAAACTTAAAATGTTAAATTATTATTTATATAAATGAAGTGCATATAACCTTTTCGTTTATGTCTAATTTTCTTATACCAAAGTTTATTTTTTTACATATATATAAAAAATCATGTCATATATTTGTTTGCCTATTCCTTTTCTTTATCTTTTTGCCTTTATAGATTTCCTACTCAAAGAGAAATTGATGATCTTAATCATGACTTAAAAGTTGATTTTGAATAGGCTATTTACCTGAACGAAGTTGATTCTAAAGAAGATGTTTATGGTCATACTTTGCCACCTAATTTGCTAAAAACAATTAACGGAGAGGATGAAGAAATAATGCCCCATGAAGAATCCATAGAGGTGATAAATTTAAGGGATGATGAGAATGTTAGAAAAAAGTTAGAACGGGGATTACTTTTATGACCACCACCAAGAAAGAATTATTAAGTTTGCTTCAGGAGTTCTAAAATGTTTTTGCATGGTCCTACCAAGACATGCTAAGATTAGATATGAATTGTGGTCCATAAGTTGCCTCTAAAACCAGAATGCAATCAGTTCAGCAAAAAGTTAAGATGAATGAAATCAAAAACGCTTCTAAAAATAAAAGAAAAAGTAAAAAAAGCAATTCAAGGCTGAATCTCTTGAGATGGTACCCAGAATGGGTTATAAATATTGTTTCATTCCTAAAAAGAATGGTAGAGTCAGAATCTATATACACTATCATGACTAAATTAAGCGAGTCCAAAGGATAATTTTTCGCTTCCCCATATAAATACTCTAGTTGATAATACTACGAAAAATTATCTATTTTTTTCATGGATGGATTTTTAAGGTATAACCAGATAAAATGGCTGCAAAAGATATGGAAAAAGCAACCTTTACCACAATATAAGGAACTTTTTGTTATAAGGTGATGCCTTTTGGACTAAAGAATTTTGGGGTAACTTATCAAAAGGCAATGGTCACTCATTCCATGATATGATGGACAAAGAAATAGAAGTATATATGGATCTTATGATTACCAAGTCACCTTAGGAGGAAGAACACGTTAAAAATTTACAAAAGTTGTTTAAAATACTAAGAAAGTAGCAGTTACTGTTGAATCTAGCAAAATACACTTTCGGTGCAAGGTCAGGGAAGTTATTAGGTTTTATTATAAGTGGAAAAGGGATTAAAGTTAATCCAGATAAGATTAAGCCATCCAAGATTTGTCATCCCCACATAAGCAAAAAAAGATGTAAAGTTTCTTGGGGAGGTTGAATTACATTGCTAGATTCATATCCTAACTCACAGATAAATGTAACCCAATATTTTAGCTTTTACGAAAATAAAACCCTAGTGAATGGAATGATGAATGCAAAAAGCATTTGAGAAAGTTAAGCACTATCTTTGTAATCTACCAAAGTTGGTACCACCAGTACTGGGATGACCTTTGATTCTATACTTGTTAATGTTTGAAAGGTCTATAGTTGTGTACTAGGGTAGCAAGATGAGACAAGAAGGAAAAAGCAGGGAATTTATTACCTTACTAAAAAGTTCCTTAACATAAGGTAAATTATTCTCAAATAGAAAAGATATGTCATGCCTTAGTTTAGACTTTAAAAAGGCTCTAATAATACATGTTGTATCATATAACCTGGCTAATCACCAAAATAGACTCGATCAAGTATCTATTTGCAGCATCGGCTTTATCGAAAAGGAAAGCTAGATAGCAAGTCTTACTATCAGAATATGATATGGTTTATGTGAGTTAGAAGGCAATTAAAAGAACCACTATTGCTAAATTCTTAAGAAGTCGAGCACTCAGTGACTATCAGCCATTGAATTTTAACCTTCATGATAAGCATTTAGTGAATATTTTGATAAAAAATGAAAGAAAACTGACAAAGGAATCAACATAGAAAATATATTTCGATAGAACGTCAAATCTTTAAGAAATGCAATCAGGGTAATCCTGATATTTTTTGAAGGGGATTGTTATCCTTTCATTACTTGATTGGATTTCAACAATACAAACAATGTGGTAAAATATAAAGCATGTGTTATAAGACTTTTGGCAGCTATAGAAAGAAAAGTCCAATCGTTAAGAGTATATAGAGACTCTGTCTTAGTTATTTATCAATTATGTAGAGATTGGAAACTCAGGATTTGATAATATAACAATATAAAAAGCTAATTGTAGAATTGCTTGAAGAGTTTAAGAAGCTAAAATTCATTCATCTGCCCAAGATGATAGTCAAACAGTGGATGCTCTAGCCACCTAACTTTGATGTTTGAAGTAAATGAGAGGCAAAAGGTAATATCAATTTAGATAAGCATTTATGAGTTTCCTTTGTACTATTGTGATGTTGAAATAGAAGTAAATGGTCCTCTATAACATTAAGACATCAAAATGTGTCTTAAGGATTAAGTGTACCCAGACAATGCTTCCAAGATGGACCAAAAAACTTTAAAAAAGCCAGCAATGAATTTTGTCCTGGATGGAAAGATACTTTACAAGAAGATTTATGATCAAATGTTAAGATGTATTGACATCCTCAAAACGTAAAGATGTTGGAAGAAGTGCATAAGGGGATTTGTGAAATCCATACTAATGGATATAAAATGACAAGGCAAATCTTGAGATCGAGCTATTTTGGATGACCATGGAGGGTAATTATATCAAGTATACTAAAAAATGTTATAAATGCCAAGTCACACTGACAAGATCTAAGTACCACTTTCATCAGTACATGTACCGTTATTGCTTTTTCTTGGTGGCTATAGATCATTACTTCACCAAATGGGTCAAAGTAACCTCCTATACAAATATAACAAGAAGGGCAATAAAATTTTTAGGAACCAATATTATCTCTCAATTTAAGATCCCTAAAAGAATTTTAATGTATAATGCCTCTAATATGAATAATAAATTAATGATGAAGGCGTGCACCCACCTCAAAATTTCCCACCATAATTTAGTAACATACATCCCAAAGATAAATAGAGCCATAGAGGCATCTAAAAAAAATAAAGAGAATTATATGAAAAATGGTAGAGACCTATAAAGATTGGCATGAGCAGCTCCACTTTTCCCTGTTGGAGTATAAAAATTCAATCCAAACTTTAACTAAGGCAACACTTTATACGTTAGTCTATGGCATGAAAGTTGTCTTACCAGTTGAAGTGGAGATCCCTTCCTTTGGGTTCTAGTGGCAACCAAGTTAGAAGAAGCTAAATGGGTTCGAGATCATTATGAACAGCTAATTTAATTGAGGGAAAAAGGCTAAAAACTATTCAACATGGGTAGACATATTGAAAAAGAATGTTACGAGCGCATAATAAGAAAATTCAACTTAGGAAATTCCATGAGAGAGAATGGTGCTAAGAAATATTTTGCTAGGAGAAAGAGATCCTTGGGGTAAATTGGCACTTTGGGAAAGGCCAGATGTTGTCCAAAAGGCATTTTCAAGAAGAGCATTGATATTAGTAGAGATGGATAGAGGTATTCTACCAAACCTCATTAATTCAGATAATGTAAAAAAAATATTATGCCTAAAAATAGAAAAAATGGATGAAAACCTAAAGGGCATTTGTTCCAAAAAAACAAAAAGCAAAAGAAATAAAATAAACAAAAAGAAAAAAAATGGATGAAAACTTAAATAGGCATCTATTTAAAAAAAATCAATGAAAGCACAAAAAGGGCATCCGATCAAAAATGATAAAAGGGGGAGGCTTTAAGCTGAAAACCTAAAACAATGACTCAAGCATTGAAAAGAATGATTCAAGCACAATTTAAAGAAAGACTGAGTGTGAAAGAGGCATAGTATGCTTAAAGGCATTTTCAAGAGATATATTTTCATAAAGGTAAACATTCCATTAAGGAGAAATCTTTAAAGAATAGAATGGGAGTTCCATTTATTTGAATAATGTCTAAATCTCTTTTATACTTTACCATCATTTTTGTAAAATAGCCAATGTTGTATCTTTTTTCACTGTTGTAATACAAGTATATACTTTCATTTATACCTTTTTAAATTATCTATGTATCCATGCTAACATTGCTACTAAATGATAATTAACGTTTTAAGGAAATAAAAATAGATGAAAAGATGACAAAGTGATTTCTTCGCATCACTTTGGAATAAAGTCAAAACATTACATGGATCTTAGTTAAGATTCTAAATTTTTTCAAACATTTTAAAAAAGATTAAGGGAGATAAATAACATTCTTTAAAATCCCCATAAAAAGAAAGTCAATTCTTTTTAGATGATCTCTGGAAAAAAAATCTATTCTATAACCATTAGGATAGCATCACTCTTATCATTTTGTGTTAACTATTGATAGGAGATCTCAGAAATCATCTGTTTCCCATCATGCTCTCATTCAGGCCCTAAATAGTATTGGTGCATTACTTAATTTACCTTGTTAAGTTTGAATACTCTTTCAAGTTTTCCTCTTATTAAGAGAGAAATAAATGCTATACAATTTTCGATTATGAGAATAAAGGAAAGAAAGAGTATTTTATCTTCAACATTTTTTGAATATGCCTTCAATAATAAGTTCAGGCACTAGCTCCCTTTACTAAGAAGAAAAAGATATATCTTTCAACATTTTCTAAAAATGCCTTCAACTATAAGTTCAAAAAAAAAAGATGTCTTTATCATTTTCTAAAGAAACATTCATCTCCAAGAAAAGGCGTAAGCTCACCTTATAAATTACGAAAAAAATATACACATTTAATTGTAAATTTAGGCTAAATTAGAGTTATTCATAAAAAAAAACTTGTAAATCAGAATGAAAACTCATGAACAGACATCATGTGCATTTTCATTTGCATTCAATACTTTGCAAATAAAAAGTTTAATATTATATGGGAAAGAAACTATTTGATATGCTGAATTCCTTAAAACAAAAAATTAAGTCTTCAATCCTTTAGAATATTATGAATATTAGACATTATTAGTTATGCGAACTATGGTTTTGCCCTATTCGTTCCTTAGTTGGTTCATATAGTTTCATTTTGGCCAACCATTTTTCGACTATGGTTTTGCTCTGGTCATTCCTTTGTTAGTTCGTATGGTTTTGTCTTGCCCAACCATTTTTTGACTATGGTTTAACATTGGTTATTCTTTAGTTGGTTCGTATGGTTTTGTCTTGGGCAATCCCTTTTTAACTATGGTTTTGCCCTAGTCATTCCTCAGTTGGTCTGTATGGTTTTTCTCCATTAACCCTTTTTCAACTATAGTTTTGCTCTATTCATTCTTTAATTAGTTTTTATGGTTTCATCCCAGCCAACTCTTTTTTGATTATGGTTTTACCTTGATCATTCCTTACTTGGTCTATATGGTTTTGTCTCAGCCAATCCTTTTTCAATTATTGTTTTACCTTGGTCATTTCTTAGCTGGTTTGTATGGTGTTGTCTTGGACAACCTCATTTTTACTATGGTTTCCCCTGGTAATTTCTTAGTTGGTTTATATGGTTTTGTCCCGGCTAAACTCTTTTCAACTGTGGTTTGCCTTGGTCATTCCTTAGTCGATTCGTATGGTTTTGTCCTAACCAACCCATTTTTTACTATGGTTTTACCCTGGTCATTTCTTAGTTAGTTCGTATGGTTTCATCTCCACCAACTCCTTTTCCATCTAGGTTCTACCCCTGGTTATCTATTTTCAATGTAGATATAATGTAGTTTTTTTCTTTAAAAAATCATTATCAACCCAATGAAAATTATGTCTATTTGGTTATTGCCTTATTCCTAATTTTTAGTAATGGCCAAAAAAGGGCAATTGTAAACACATAATTTTGTTTGCGTCCTTTTTCCAGTAGACCTAGTTATCCAAGACCACTATATAGCTATTACCCTGATAGAGGTCAACCTCTCTTAAGTAAATATCTTTGTAACTTATTCTATCACACATAGATAGCTGTATTAACACATGACACAAAACATACCATTTGAAGATTGATCTCAAATAAAATAACGAATATACAAACGGAAAATTTTGTTTCTAAATATTTTCACATTAAATTTTGAAAATCATTTCTGCAGATGATATCATGGTTAAATTTCTCATTTTTATTTTTTTTAGAATTTTTGATAAAACTCAAAAAAATTAACCATCTATATTTTTATTGACAACTATTTAGTTTTTATGTCGATATGGATTTCAAAACAAAAAAATTCAAAAAAAATTACACATTGGCATGTTATACCACGAAGTGTCAAGTTGTCAGTTTTGCCAATTATTTTTGAAAATTTTACAACTTACGAGTATTATACTCGTGAAATTTTTTAGGTCTGAATTTTAAATTTTCACCTTTTTCATTTTAAAGATTAAATTTTGGATAATATGTTGTATGTAACTCTTTTTTTAAGTTTCAATGTATTTTTTACTATTTTCTTGGTTATAAAATACGAGCTTTTCTTTTATTTATAAAATTTTTTATAAAAGTTTTCTAAGTTTTGAACTTTAAAATTTTTTAAATATTCCCATTAAATTGCCATAAAATTGGTTTTGAAAAATTCTAATCCATTTTGTAGATTTTTTTCATTTTTCAAAATGTAAAGTTTTCTACTCCATAATTTTTTGAGAGGATTTTTTAAGTTTAGAATTTTTAAAATTAACCAAATATTTTTATTAAGCTCATAATAAATTAGTTTTTGAAAATTAAATTGATTTTATGAGATTTGAATTATATATATATATTTCAATTTTCTCTAAAATGATTTTTTCGTAAAATTTTACGATTCTTGGATTTTAGTTATCTTTTTTCTTGTACATGAGACTTCTTAAAAATTTTTCTTATATGATTTAATATTTGAAATTTTTATAAAAAAATTTTATTAATTTTATTTTGGGCAAAATCTCCTTAATGGGGCTAAAATTTTTTCAAATTTTGCAAATAGATTCAATAAGCCCAATATTTCTTAACAAGCCTAACAAACTCACCATGCCCATATTATTTCTATCAAGCACATTTCATTCTCTAAAAACCTACTAAACCCATTTTAATCTATATTTTTCCAATGAAGTCCATGAACGTTTTATTTAAATTTTACGTATATATTATATATATCAATTATTTTGATTCAGTTTTTTCTATGGAATTTGAATTGGAATTTCCATATGATTAAATATTTAATTGGATTTTTCATGTGAAATTTTGTTGGGTACATGAACTCTAAATTGTTTTCATTTTTTTTATGGAATCTCCAATTAGGATTTTCTTGCACCTTGATTGCATATATTTCTTTATTTCCAAGATTATTTTTACTTGTAAATTTGTAATTTTATTTTATTTTTACATAATTTATTCTAATGTGCTAATTTAGTTACATGAAATCCAATTTGGTTGGAATTAAATTATTTTCTAATTGATTTAGTTTCATTATAATGAGATCATCAAGTTAGGCCAAAAAATACTACATTGTCATTGTGCTAAATCATGGCTTTAAGTGGTAGCTTGTAAGAAAAGATGACAAGAGCATTGGCTTATGATACACCAATAATGATTTTCAACCTAACAAGTAACAAATTATGAAATAAAAAAGAAAAAACATGAAAAAAGAATAAATCATCCCCTTATTTATAGGGGAAGATGTTTTTCATTAAGGCTCTTAGTTTTCAGCAAAAAAAGAAAAAGAAAAAGAAAGAAAGAAAAAAAGAGAAAAAAATTAACTTATTTCAAAAATTTTCATGGTAGTTTCTTCTTGAAAATTCATGTTGTTTATTTCATCTTGTATTTTTATTCACTTCATTTTCATCTTCTTGAATTCTTTATGGTAGTTCCATGATCCTTACTTATTAAGGTGGTTAAGCTTGAGCTATGGCATATTTCATGCTTTAAAAGCTAAGCTTGGAACCATGACCATTCCTTTTTATTGTTGTTTAAATTTCATTAAAACCATATTTTCGAAGTTTAAATGCTTTAAATCATGTTCATATGTGTTAAAATAAACTTTAATGTTGATGGACTTCATGAATCATACATGGTTGTATTTAGCCTTTTTTATTTTTATTTTTGCATCTAGTTTGTGGTTTCTCTTGAATATTAATATTTTAAGAATTTTGTTACGTGCTGAGCTTGGTAGTTTTCTAAGATGATCTCAACATGCATTTATGTCTAGTTTCATGAAAAAAGAATTTTTTAGGGGTTATTTTGTAAATAGTAAAATTTTAAAGGTTAAAATGTTTTTCTTTAAATTTGTAGGCCATTTAGGGGTTGTTTTGGTTCATGGCAGCATTGGTAGGGATTGTTGCACAATTTTTCTATTTTTTTCTACTCCATCTATGGTTGTTTTCTAAGTTGGTCGAAACTTACATACGGGTCAAAATGCAAATTTTCATTTTTTTAGGCTATTTAAGGGTATTCTTGTTTGATCAAACCTTTAAGGATCATTTTATAATTTTTTAAAAAATTTTAAAATTCTTTAGAGGTATTTATATGTTTAAGTCAATTATATAATGGCTAGAAAATGGAAGTTTTGAATTTTTATGCATATTGAGGGTATTTAACAATTTTAGAAAAATTTAAAGGCTTAGGTACAAATATCCAAATTGTGGGTGTTTGGCCGAATGGTCCTAGAGTCCTTAGGTGTATTTTCCATGTGTTTTGGATGTGTTTTGATGTGTATTATCCATTTTAAATCATTTAGGGACCAAGTTGCAAGTTTAGAAAAATTTAGGGACCATTAGCAAAATCTAGCATTTTAGGTCAAAATGGTCATTCGTAGCATAAAATCATTCACTTAGAGTATTTTACTATATTTTAGCATTTCACTGTTCTCTAGTGAGGTGTTAAAAATATTAAAACTTTTTGTATTCTTTCAGTTTTCCATTATGTAATTTTTAAAAAATTTTAAGACATAATTGCATTTCTGAATTTTAGGTTATTTTAAGATCCAACTTACCAAACTAGGGTATTTTTAGCATTTTAAAAATATTTTTAGCATTTTTAGCCAACTAAAGACTAATACATAATTTTGAAAAATTTAAGGACCTATTAGTAATTTTTGTACTTTAGGTCATATTTGTCATCTAAATTACCCATTTAGGGTAATAATCATCATTACTTATCTTTGTGTCCTTTGGAGTAATAGGGATACCAACATGTCGCGGGTGTATTTTGGGGGTATTTTGGTAATTTTTCTAAAGTCTAGTCTTAGTTACCAGGATGCTTTTATGCCAAAAGGGTGCTTTTAGGACAAACTTACCTTTTTATGATCATTTTGAGTCCTTTAAGGTTAATCAAAAGGGCATTTTGGTAATTTTATATTAAAACCAAATCTTATGTGATTACTGGGATATTTGCATGTCGAAAGTGCAAACTAGGGAATGGTTCATCATTTTAAACTATTTTAAGATCTTAGGATACTCTATTATTATTTTTAATAGAATTGAAAATTTTTAATTAAGGCAATGTTTTTGAGTTAAAATAATGCGTGGAATTTCTCCCAAAATAGGAGGGGGTTTTATAAATTATTTTAATAACGAGATATCCTTTTCAAAGTAAAAATTAGGAATTTTATAAATTTCTAAAAGATAAAACCTTTTGCATTTCTTTAGCCCCTTAGTAAAGTGTGAAAGATATTTTGATTTTTGAAACCTTTTGTATTCCTCTGGTCTTTCGATAGGGTACAAAAGGGAATGATAAAAACTTTCATATTCCACTAGTTTATCCATTGGATATGCAAGAGATTTTGATTTTTAAAATTTTCAAAAAAACTCAATTTTTTCAACATAGAACAATAAATTTGTTTTAGAAAGTATCATTTTGGAAATTTATAATTAAGTTCTATATATTAAAATTGAATAAAAATTAAATTCAAGTTAATATTTAATTAATAAAGTACTATTTTTTGGGCATCATGAGAAGGTCGATCTTTACTTGTAACCAACTCTTAGACCCTTTTATACGATCTTTGGAGTGATCATGGACCTCAAAATTGACATTCTAAGTTTTCTTAACCCTTGAAATACTAACTCTGATTGGTGACCAATCTCACCTAGTGTAAATAGATTGGTGGCGAGTTCAAATAAATAGTCGTTTCATAATGACTATTTAAGGTTAAGCCAAATGAGTAATTCATCTCGACCTCTCAGTCCCTAAAAATAAAAAAATATCAATAAATATAAAATAGTGATATCAATAAATATAGGGGCAAGGGCCATTTAAGTTAGCTTGGTTATGATTCATATTTAAACCATGTTACGACAAAGATAAGGACACTAGGTCAAATTTGGTGTTTTGATGGGATGGTTTGTTAAGTTAACATTCATTTTAGTTAGATTCAGATAAAGGTAAGGTTGGGTTGCTTATGTTACCTTTTTAAAGATAAGATGCCTTTATAGGTTTCCTCCTACAGGACTTCTTTAGGCATAATACTTCTTGATAGAATCAGAGTTAATAGGGTTTGGCAAGTCATTGTCATCCATCTCAGTTAGAATCAGCGTTCCACTAGAGAAAGCTTGCTTAACCATATAGGGACTTTCTTACTTTGGAGTCCATTTTCCATGATTATCTTTGTGAAATGGGAGGATCTTTTTAAGTACCAAATCTCCTTCTTAAAACTAAAGAGGATAGACTTTTTGGTTATGAGCTTTCATCATACATTTCTGATACATCTATCCATGACAAATAGCTTTCACTTTTTTGTCATCAATGAGGTTCAATTATTTGTATCAATTCTTGACCCATTCAGCTTCTTCAAGCTATGATTTCATGAAAACTTGAGTGATTAGGTTTCAACTTCGATAGGCAAAACTACCTCTACTTTATAAACTAGAGAGAACAAGGTAACCTCAGTAGAAGTCTAGACTGCTATATGATAGGCATACAGCACGAAGGGTAGCTTCTCATGCTAATCTTTATAAGTTTTAGCCATTTTCTCAACTATTTTCTTAATGTTTTTGTTGGCTACTTTGACTGCCCCATTCATTTTTTACGATATGGCGCTATTATGGTGCTTGGTCTTAAACTGAGAGCAAATCACTTCCATTATTTTGTTGTATAAATTGCACATATTATCTATGATGTTGTGTTTGAGCAGTCCATAGTGGTAGATGATGTCTTGTTTACCAATTTACACATAAAAGATCTAGTGACATTGGAATATGAGGCCACTTTTGCCTATTTGGTGAAATAATGAATGGCAACCAAAATAAAGCAATCCCTATTTAAAGCTTTGGGAATAATGATTCCAATCATATCCATGCCCCATAAAGAAAGGCCATGGAGCCATCATGATCAGGAGAAATGGAAAAGGGACGTGGATTTTGTTAGCATAGATTTGGCACTTGTTTCATTTTCAAGCATAGTCCATGCAATCTTTTTTAAGCATAAACCAAGAATATCTAGACCTTATGACTTGTTTTGCTATTCTATGTCTGTTACTATAAGTATTACAAATTCCTTCATAAACCTTTTCTAGAATTCTCTTGGCTTTCCGAGCATCTAGACGTTGGAGTGATGCTTGATACCAACTTTTCTTGTACAAGACTTTGCCATCCAAAACAAAACTTGTAGACATTCTTTGGATAGTTCGCTTGTCAATTTCTATAGCATGTTCTAATTATTGTTGATCTTGAATGTAATAAAGAATGTCATGGTACCATGTAGCCCATCCATTTTCTCTTCTACACTATGACAGTAGGCAGGAGCTTTGTGAATACTCATCTGAATAGGTGTGACTTCTAACTTTTGGGTTACTTCAGGCATCGAAGCCAGGGTCACTAAAATGTCTACCGCTTGGTTGTCTTCCTAAAGTATATGCCAGAAGCTGATTTCATCAAATTGTTTTTTTAGGTCTCTGATTTGGCTTCCACATTGGAATAACATAGCATTCTGTGTTTCTCATTCTTTTTTAAGTTGGTCAATTACTAAGGCGAAATCCTATACAATTGTAATATCCTGATACCGCTTTTAATGGTAGCTCAAAGCCCTAATACATAGGCCTTATATTCAGCTATGTTATTTGTGATAGTAATCTTTATTTGGCAAGATCAAAATAGCCTTTATTTTTTGCCCAATGCATTTAAGGGTCCATCAAAATACATTTTCTAATTTTAGCTACAATCAATACCATCTTCTGCTTTGGATATGCACATTAAGTCCTTATCTAGGAATTCAAAATCTAATGGTTAATAATCCTTTTCAACTCGGCTTGCCATGAGCTTTACTGTCACACTACCTTTAATGGCTTTTTGACTCACATAAATGATGTCATATTCAGAGAGCAAGACTTGCCACCAGGCCAGCATTCTTGATAAAGCAAGAGCATCGCACAAGTGCTCAATAGGGTATAGTTTGGTGATCGGCCATGGAGTGTGATATAACATGTATTGCCTTAATCTTTAAGCCATCCAAGCCAGAGCATAATGTCACTTTTCGATTACAAAGTAATTATTTTCATACTTTGTGAATTTCTTACTTAGGTAGTAGATAGCTTGTTCTTTCTTTCCCTACTTATCATGTTGACCCAATACGTAGCCCATAGACTAGTGGTTGATTAGGCACTAGCAACAAAAGCATTCACGGGCTCGACAAGTAATGCTTGATTTTCTTGAAAGCTTGTTGGCACTCATCAATCCACTCACAAAGTTTTGTTTTTTAAGTAGGCAAAAGATTGAATTACATTTGTCAGTTAATTGAGATATGAAACTGGCTTCCTTTTTGGTACAAAGTGGTGAAAGGTTTTGAATAGCATTTTCCTTGTCATGATTGACCTTAATTCCTCATTCATTTATAATGAACCCTAATAGTTTATTAGTAGGTAACATCAAAAGTGCACTTGGTTGGGTTTATTTTGAGTTGGTATTAGTGCAGTTGTTTGAAGAGTTTGCGGAGGTTAGCCATATGCTTAATCTCTTTTAAGGACTTGGCAATCATATCATCCATATAGACCTCTATTTCTTTGTGCA
The DNA here is from genome assembly GCA_038382025.1 of Adansonia gregorii. Taxonomy (NCBI): domain Eukaryota; kingdom Viridiplantae; phylum Streptophyta; class Magnoliopsida; order Malvales; family Malvaceae; genus Adansonia; species Adansonia gregorii. The sequence goes on along the minus strand of JBBYHO010509489.1, from coordinate 25,681 downwards.
TGAGGTCATGGCATAGTGTCCCCATTGCCCTTTGGTAAGTTGCTCCAACATTTTTGAATTCGAAGGGCATAATCTTGTAATAGAAGGTACCTCACGTGGCCACAATGGTGGTTTTCTCTATGTCTTTAGGTGCCATTTTAATATGATTATTGATGGAAAATTCATACATGATAGAAAATAAGGAATTTTTAGCAATGTTATCTACTAAGGTATCGATGTAAGGTCAAGGGAAATTATCTTGGGTGAGCTCAGTTTAGGTCCCTGTAGTCTATGCACATCCACACTTTACCATCCTTTTTAAGAACCATGACAATTATAGCTACCTATTCGAGATACTTGGCCACTTTAAGAAATCCCACATCAAATTACTTCTTTACTTGTTCTTTAATCTTCAAAAGCATCTTAGGTTTCATTCTCCTAAGTTTTTGTTGTACAGGTTCTTATTCAACTTTTAAAGGGAGTCTATGAACAATTATGTCAATGTTTAGCCCTGGTATGCCTTGGTAAGACTAGGCAAATATATACCAGTATTCTTGGAGAAGATTGATGAATTTAGTTCAAGTTGATGAATTTACAAAGGTTTCTATCTTAACCTCTTTTCTATCTTCCTCTATCACAAGGTTCATAATTTTGGTAAGCTCTTCATGAGGCAACATTTGTTTGTCTTCCTATTCAATTAATCTTAATACAAACTAGGCGACAAAATGCTTTCTTCAAAATCCCTCTGAAGTTCGATGTCACCAGTGTAGATTAGTTGCTTTAAATCAATTTTTGGAGTTTGAGTATGAACACTCATATCATTTTCGTCTAGGTTCTTGAAAATATAAAGAAAAAAAATATAGGCAAAAAAAATATAGAGAAGAAAGAAAGTGTAAGAATTTGATAGAAAATATAAAGATAGACACAAAAGATGCAATGCAAAATGCTTGGTCATTTGTATTAATAATGCTTGATAAAAGTACACCCATACAAAGGATCTCGAGATGATTTTAGGAAGAAGCATACAAGTTTTGTTCGTACCATTACTTCAAATTAGGTCAAAACAATATAGAAATCTCTATTTCTTTCCAAATGCTAGGAACAAACTTTAGAATGCACAGATCAATCTTATGGACCATTGGTAAAGCTCTCAGCTCATCAATTGCATTAATAAAGAAGTCTCCAAACACTTTAATTAAAATAACTATTACCTTGCTAGAGCTAGTAATTCTCTTTGATTTGAATTGATGTGTCCTCTTGAATGAAAAGTTTCTCGTAATGGTTGCAATACCATTTATTCGTATTTTAAATCTTGACCCTTCACAAGGGCCATTCTCTTATCCTATGCTTTTTGAGCTTGTTTTCTTTTGATGGGCATTCGATTTGAATCCTAAACCTCTCTTGTCAATTTGATATGTGATTTTCAAAGATTTAGAGATCCCTTGTAGATGTTTTCCTAGTCCCCTTTCAGCTTGGGCACCATTACTGATAATTAACTAAAGAGTTATGTAAGTGCTTTTTGATAGATAAGGCTTAACCATTGGCTAACCTTCTTCGATATAGGTAGCATTAAGAAACTCAAGCAAAAAGAGGGTTTCACTATACTCTTATCAAGTTTAATGTAAAAGGTATTCATGGAAGTATTGGCAATGATATCCCCTTGCCACCAATGCTGACAACTTTGTTCCCTACGAAAAATTTTAACTTTTGGTGTAATGAAGGCTACACTGCCATCACGGAATGGATCCAAGGTCTCCTCTAATAGGTAATGGTATGATGGAGTGATGTCTATCACATGAAAATCCACTTCATATGGCCCTATTTGAAGTGGGATAATGATGTTTCCCATGACTTGTCTACATGTTCCATTAAATTCTCACACCACTGTGTGGCTATGCTTGATATGAGAAATGTCAATAGGAAATTTTTTCAAGCATATCATAGGTGTTACATCCAATGCCGACCAATTATCGATGAGAACTTTTGGCAACACACTTCCCTTACAATAACTGGTTATATGGAAAGCTTTATCATTTCTCCTACCTCCATGGGGTATTTCATCATTACTAAAAGATATGTAATTATCCATAGTAATATTGTTCACTAAGTGATCTAATTGGCCTATTAGAATGTTAGATAGGACATAGGCTTCATTTAAGACCTTAAGTAGAGTTTTTCTATGAGCTTCAGAATCTAAGAGCAATGATAGAACATATATCTTAATGGGTTACTTGTTTAGTTGATCTATATTGTTCTATTCACTATGCTTGATGAATTTAAGAAATTCCGTAGCTTCCTTCTCACTTATTGATTTTTTTTATCACTTTTGACTATTTTTTCACCACCTCCGCTATTTGAATTACAGAATGAACATTCTCTTTGTTAACTTTGGCTTCTGATATGTCGCAACATGGTTTGGATATGAATCCTAACCAATACAACTTAAAATAACGGATGTACCCATTATTCCTATATATCATTACTTTACTTCTATATATTTTGTACTCTATTGGATAGCCTGTGGAATATGAAAGGTTTTATTTTTATCAAAATTAGAAATCCTGACTCTCCATTAAAATAATCAGTAAAATCTCTCTCATACATTAGGGGAAATTTTACATACTATTTTAACTCAGAGACATTGCCTTAATTTTTAAAAATATCTGATTTAGATATTAACTCTAAGACCTAAAAATGATCAAATATGATGAACCTTTTCTTAATGTGTACTTTTGACATAAAAGTATCCTAGTATTCATACAGGAGTTGGTTCTAACGTAAAACTATGAAAATGGCCTTGGGTATACTTTTGACATGAAAGTATTCTGGCAATCCTAAAGACTCAAAAATAATTGTAAAATGATGAACCTATCCTAAATATATACCTTTGGCATGAAAACATCCTAGCTACTATGTTGGACTTGATTCTAGGAAAATTACCAAAATGTCTTTAAGGTATACCTTCGATGTAAAAGTGTCTCAATACCCTAATAGACACTAATATTATGATGAATTGATGAATCTATCTAAATTTACACCTTTGGCACAAAAGCATCCTAGTTACTATCTAAGACTTGATTTTTAAGAAAAATTACCAAAATGCCTATATGGTATATCTTCGACGTGAAAATATTCTGATACCTTAATGGACACAAATATGATAATGAAATCATGAATCTATCCTAAATAGGAAAATTAGAATTCCAAAGTTGGATTAAAATGCAAAACTTGCAATTAAGCCCCTAAATTTTTTAAAATTTCATTTCGTACCCTATGGAGAACTAAGAGAATATGAAAAGTTTTAAAAAAATTTCTATACTCCTACGAAAACTATAGGAATAAAAGAAATATTTAAAAGCGACAAAATGATCACTTTACCCCTAGATACTAAAGTTTACGATAAAATGATTAAACTTTCCTAAATTTTATTTCATACCCTATGGAGAACCGAGAGAATATGAAAAGTTTTAAAAACTTCTATACCCCTATAGAAGACCATAGGAATGATAGAAATATTTAAAAGTGAAAAAATGACCATTTTATGGCTAAGTACGAAAGTTTGCTATATAGTCCCTAAATTTCATAATTTTGCATTTAGTTCCTTACGCAGAAAAACATCAAAAAAATCATCAAACATATGAACATACACATGAAAAAAACACGCAACAAATATATTACAAAGGTTCAGCCAAACATCTCAACCTTGAAACAAACATTTTCAACTTCTTACAGACCAATCCCTAAACTTTTTTAAATTTGCATTTAGTCCCTACATGGAAACATACCATAAAATATCATAAAAAAATCATCAAACCAGGTGAGAATCAACAAAAAAATCATGGCAAAAATATACATGAAGATTCAGCCAAGCACTTTTAGCCATAAAACATAATTTTTTTGTATTTTACAACTTAATCCCTAAATTTCCTAAAATTGCAAAATAAACCCTAAAATGTGAATGATGCCTAAAACTTGTTTAAAAACACATAAATCACAATTTCCATGGCACTAGGGACTCTTGGGCAAAGTCGAATAGCACTAAAAAGTGTTTTAAATGTTTTCCAATTTAGTCCTTGTATTTACTAAATTGTAAAATAACTAAAAAATATAAAATCATCAACAAAGATAAGCATAAAACCACATCAAAGACTCATACTAGACCCGCCCAACATGAAGAGTTATCAAACATAACATGCTTTGATATAAAAAATAATAAATAGTAATCAACAAACCTAAACAAAAAACTAAAATGATAAAAATAAATATACAAATATATTTACCAACATGTTAACGTAAGGATATTGAGCAAAAAAACAATATAAAGATCCACAAATATATACAACAAATTCAAGATTACAAGAATAACAATAATAATTTATGGAAAAGAATCAAGATATAACTAAAAACCATAAATAACAACAAATATAAATAAAAATATTCTAAGTCATCATGTTTAGCCTGAACATGATTTTGACTCATAAAAAGAAATGGATCAAAATAAAGAAAACTGAAGAAAATGAATGTTTATACCTTAAAAAAAAGTTTAAAAAGTTAGTAATTTCTATTTTTTATTATTTTTCTTTCTAAATTTTCAGAAACTCCATTTCAGCACAATCTTTCCCTGTTTATAAGGGGAGGTTTGAGCGAAGGGCTAATGTAGTAGTCCTTGGCCAAAGCCTTTTAGGCTTTTCTAGCCATTTTTTATTTTTATTTCTTTTATTTTATTTTGCAATTATTGCATTTTTTAATTGATTTGATTTAAATTAAAAATTATTTGATTTAAATTTACTAATTTTGTCTTCCTATGGGTGATGTCATTCATGACCTCATTGATTTCTAGAGAATTTTAAGTGATATTTGAATTAATATGTGAAATTATACCATAAAAATTAATTAAAAGGATTAAATTATAAAAATTAAAAATTACATATTTGAAATAAAATTTCATATGGCCAATTTAATTTATTCTTATAATAAACACAATTATTATATATAAGAAAAAAAAAGAAAAGTAAAAAACTCATAAAATTTTATGACAAAAACCCATATCAGGAATAATTGTTATTCGTAAAAAATACCAAACTCATAAAATAAATTGAAGTTTTACAAACTAAATTAATGTGAATTAAATAAAAATATTTGAAGAAATTTAAAAATTATAAACTCAAAAATATCCTATTGAAAAATTTATAGAGTAAAAACTCTATATTTTGGTAATAAAAAAATTTTAAAACTCATAAAATATATTGACTTTTGAAAACCTGATTTCACATGGATTAAAAATAATATTTGAAAATTTTTAAAAATTATAAAGTAAAAAAAAATCTTATTGTAAAAATTTACAGGGTAGAAAACTCTGCATCATAACTGGTAATTTGGCCATTGGTCTCCATAAAAATTTACAAAGTAAAAATTATACAAAATTTTTTTGAATATTTTTTATTTTTTAAAGTGCGTATTGATATAAATATCATATAGATATTGGTAAAAATATACAATACTTTCCCAAATTTTATGAAAAATGCTTGAAAATTTCCTAAAATTAAGAAATTTGATAATGATATCATCCACAGAAATGGATTTTCAAAATTTGACAAGAAAATATTAAAAATATTTTCTTAAATATTCATCTTTTATATCTGAAATTAAAAATTAAAATAGAACATTTTCTATCACGTGACCATACGACCATTTGAATATAACTAAAAAGTTCTTGAAAATGTCTAGTTCATCTAAAAAAATCATTCCCAATGAGGGTGATAGTTAAGTTCTCAATCTCAGATATTTAGGGTCATAAAAAAAAACCTAAATGAAATTTGGTGTCTACAACTATCCCTCTTTAACCGTTATTAAAAGTCAAGAATAAAGCAAAAACCAAATAGCCATAATTTTGTTTAGGTGGTTAAATTTTGAAAAGCAAACCAAACTAATAATGAATAAAAAAACTAATTAGCCAATGAGAAAACCTTAAATTAAAATGATGACTAGCATGAGACTGAAATCGAAAAACCATGCTAGTCAACAAAGAGAAGAGTTGACTGGGACAAAAACATACAAATTAACGAATGAAAGGGTTGACTAGGATGAATCCATAAAGCTAATGAATAAAAGGGTTGGCTGGGACAAAACTATACAAGTCAATGAAAGAAATGGTTGAACGGGACGAAACCATACAAGTTAATAAATGAATCAGTTGACTAAGATAAAACAATACAAGTTAACGAATAAAAGGGATGACTAGGATAAAACCATAAGAGTCAATGACTGAAGAGTTTGATCAGAAAGAAACCATATAATTCGATGAATGATAGGGGTTGATCAGGAAAAAACTAGACAAATCAATGAATGAGATGGGTTAACTAAGACAAAACATACAAGTCAACCAATTAAGGGTTGACCAGGATAAAACCATATGAGTCAACAAATAACAAGGTTTAACGAGACAAAACTATATGATTCAATGAATGATAGAGGTTTATTGAAACAAAACTATAAAAGTCAATGTATAAGATGGGTTGATCAAGATGAAACCATACAAGTCAATGAATAAAAGAGGTTGATTAGGATGAAACCATCTAAGTAAATGATTGAGATGTGTTGATTGGGATGAAACTATACAAGTCAACGAATAAAGAGGTTGACCAAGATAAAACCATATAAGTCAGTGAATAAATAGGTTAATAGGATGAAACCATACATATAAATGAATGAAAAGGGTTGATCGAGATAAAACCATGTAAGTTAATGAATGAAGGGTTTGACCAACATAAAACCTTATGAATTAATGAATGAAAGGGTTATCTCGGATATAACCATATAAGTCAATGAATGGGAAGGATGATAGGGATAAAACTATACAAGTCAACGAATGAAGAGGTTAATTAGGTCAAAACCATGCAAGTCAATGAATAAGATGGGTTGACTAAGAAGAAACCTTGTAATTAATGAACGAAGGGGTTGATTGGGATAAGACAATATGAGTCAATGAATGAATGGGTTGATAGAGAAAAAACTGTATAAGTTAATGAATAAAAACATTGACCAAATGAAACCATACGAGTCAATAAATGAGAAGGTCAACTAGGATAAAACCATATAAGTCAATGAATAAAGAGGTTGACCAAGATAAAGCTATATGAATTAATTAATGAAAGGGTTGACTGGGATGAAACTATATAAGTAAACAAATGAAAAGGTTAATGGTGACGAAACCATATGAGTCAATGAATGAAAGGGTTGGCTGGGATAACACGATACAATTCAACAAATGAAGGGGTTGACCAAGACAAAAACATATAAGTGAACGTGCAAAATAGTTGATCGGGATGAAACTGTATGAGGCAATGAATGAAAGGGTTAAATGACATTGATATTTCACCAATTTTCAAAGGATGAAAAACTTACCTTTTAGTTTTAAAAGAAAAAGCTTAAATGTTGTTCTTCTTTAGCGTCACACTTAATTTTCCTACAAATTATTGAATGCAAATGTATGCAGAATGCATATGATGAGTTCTCTTAATTTCTTTATACAAGCTATGAATTTGATCATTATTAATTATCTCTGATCTAGCTTATTTTGGAATTTAAATGCTTTTTCAAGAAATGTTGTAAAAATCACTTTTCTCTTGGGCCAAGAAAGTTAGTGCCTAAAGCTTAATTGAAGGTTTCTTTGAAGATATTGTAGGCAAAATGAACCTCCACCGATACTTGGAGTCTAAGACAATTTTAGAAAATGTTATGAATATTATTTTCTTTGGGTAAAGGAAGTAAGGCTTACAATGCCTAGGTTTGAAGCTCCTTGTGATTAGGTAATGCAAATAAGGCTGATGGTGCCTGCCTTTAAAGCTCTTTACGAAAAAATTATTTTTTTATCAAAAATGTTCTTTAATGATGACTTACAAATTCTTTTTTCTTTGATCGTACTTAACCACATTATCAGTGAATTTTAATCCTTCCTAGAATATTGAAAAAATTACACAGTAACTAAGATCCTTATAATGTTTAACCTCATTCCAAAGTAATGCAAAAAAATCCTTTTGTTATTTATTTCTAAAATGTCAATCATTATTTATCAGATATGTTAATGTGAGTAGAAGATCTGACAAGGATATAGGTAAAAATATACACTTATATTCCAACAGAGAAAAGGAATACATCATTGGCTTTTTAATAAGAGTATAAATAAGGTATAGAACAAAATTGGGTATTACTCATATGGCTGGATGTCTTCCATTTAATTCTTTAAAAGTTTTTCCTGAATGGAACATTGTTCTTACTTAGATTAATCTTTTTAAAGATATCTTTGATTACACTCTGCCCTCTTTTTGGGATTAATCTTTCAACAAATTTGACTTAGCACATTCTTTTGCCCTAGTTACCCTTTTTAGGGTTTTTAACTCAAGGCATCCTCTTTAACACCTTTATTTTCATTTTTTCTATTTTTTTTTATGATATTGCCTTTTAGGCATAATACTTCTTTACATGGTCATAGTGAACTGGATTGGGAAAAATATGCCTATCCATTTCTGCTAAAATCAATACCTACCGAGAAATGTTTTTTGAACCGCATAGGGTTTTTCCCAATTTGGCACCCATTTAGCACGTGAATCTTTTTGGCCAAAAAGGATTTTCTTTAATACTAGTTTCATATCATGGGCTCTCATCATTCTTTTTTTGGTACACTCACCCATGCTGAATTGTTCGTAGTCTCTTCTCTTTAATAAAGTTTAACTATTCATAACAATTTCAAACCTATTTAGCTGCTTCTAGTTTGGTCTCCATGAATACCTGTAGTGAGGGAATTTTAACTTTAATTGGTAGAATAACTTTTGTGTCGTATACCAACGAGTAAGGCATTACCCTGATAGAGGTCTAAACTAAAGTTCGATAAGCTAAAAAGGCAAGAGGGAGTTTTTCATGCCAATATTTATAAGTCTCCACCATCTTAACCATAATCTTCTTGATATTTTAGTAAGCTGATTCTATAGCTCTATTCATCATAGGATGGTATGTCACTAAATTATGATGAGAGATCTTAGTTGTGTACATACCTTTGTGATTAATTTATTATTCAAGTTAGAGGCATTATCTGTTATAATTCTCTTAAGGATTCTAAATAAGCAAATGATATTAGTCTTAAGAAATTTTATCATTGTCAATTTTGTTACATTTGTGTAAAAAGCAGCTTCAACCCATTTGGTTAAATAGTCGATAGCCATCAAAATAAAATGATGATAGTATGAAGCTATAAGGGAAATTGGTCCAATGACATCAATGCCCTATATGGAGAAGGGCCAAGAGTAGTTATAACATGTAGTGGTGAATATGGCACATGAATTTTATCTACGTAGATTTGGCATTTATGACATTTTTAGGTATACTTAACACAATCTCCTTCCATAGTAATCAAGAAGTAGCCCTATCTCATAATTTGTCTAGCCAGTTTATGCCTATAGGCATGAATTCTGCAAACCCTTCCGTGCACTTCTTCCAAATTTCTCTGTGCTTTAGGATATCCACATATCTAGTAATATTTGATCATAGTGTTTCTTGTAAAAGATCTCACCATCCAAGACAAGCTTATTGCTAACCTTCTTAATGTCTTTTTTGTCATTTTTAGAGGTATTGTCCTGGTATTCTCAATTTTTTAGGTATCTTTTGATATCATAATATTAGGGATGACCATTCAGTTTTGTTTCAACATTATGATAATATGCAAGGGACTCGTACAAGCTCATCTAGATCGAGATTATTTTTTTTGTTTTATTTACTTTAAACATCAAGGCAAAGGTGGAGAAAACATCTATTATTTGATTCTCATCTCAAGGTAAATGAATGAAATCTACTTTCTTGATCTCTTGTAACAATTCAAGAATCAACTTTTTATATTATGCCAAACTTGAATCTCGAGTTTCCTATTCCAACGTAAATAATAAATTACTAAAGCTGAATCTCCATGGACTTTCACTACTCGCACATTTCTCTCAATAGCTGTGTGGAGTCCCATATCACATGCCTTATATTCTACCATATTATTCGTACAATCAAAATCTAATTTGGTCATAAATAGATAATAGCCTTCTTTTGAGGACATCAAAATTACCTCAATTCCATGTCCTACAATGTTTGAAGCCCCACTAAAATATATCTTCCATACTTGTTAATTTGTTTTATCACCTTTCTCTTCAGCAAAATATTCATCAAATTTTCATCAAAAAAATCAAAATATAAAGGCTCATAATCATTAAGGGCCCAACTTACTAAAAATTTAAAAATGACATTTATTTTAATAGGTTTTGGCTCACATAAACAATATCAATTCTGATAATGGGACTTTGCATCTTGCTATTCTTCAAGATAATGCTGGTGCTTTGAAAAGATACTTGATTGGATCTATTTTGTGATCAGCTAAGTAATATGATATAGCATATATTGCTTAAGCCTTTTTACAGTCTAAACTAGGGTATAACATATCTTTTATATTTGAGAATGAGTTACCTCATATTCTAGAAATTTTTTGCTAGAGTAATAAATTGCCATTTCTTTCTTGTTGATTTCATCATGCTACCCCACACACATCCCATTATCCTCTAAAACATTGAAAGGTACAATATAAGAAGATGCCCTAGGACTAGTGGGTTAGATGATTTGCCAAATACTGTTTCATTTTTTCATATGCTATTTGGCAATCTTTATTCCATTCTCTTGGATTTTGTTTTCAAAGAAACTGAGAGATTGGATCACATTTATCTATAAACTGGGAAATAGAATGAGCAATGTAATTCAATCTTTCAAGGAAACTTACCACCTTATTTTAAGTGCACAAAGGTGGCAACTTTTGAATAGCTCTAATCTTATGAGGATCAACCTCAATCCCCTTTCTGCTTATAATAAAGCCTCATAGCTTTACTGATCTTGTATCAAAAGTACATTTTGCCAAACTCAACTTTAATTGACATTTTCTTAGTCTTTTAAACAATTTTTACAAATATATGGCATGCCTTTCTTTGTAAGGCAATTTGGCAATCATATCATCCATTTATACTTTAATCTTTTTATGCATCAGATCATAGAATAATGTGACCATTGCCTTTTGACATGTTGCCCTTGCATTCTTTAGCGTAAATGGCATTTTCTTATAACAAAAGGTGCCCCAAATAGTGACAAATATGGTTTTGTTTTTCAAATCTTTAGGTGCATTTTAATCTGATTATAACCCAAAAATTTGTCCATGAAAGAAAATAGATAGTTCTTTGCTGTGTTATTAACCAATATGTCAATATAAGAAGAAGAAACTTATTCTTTGAGCTTGCTCGATTTAAATCCTAATGGTCTACACACATTCTAACTCTTCCATCTTTTTGAAAAACTGAGACAATATTAGCAACCCATTCTAGATACTTTGCCACTTCAAGAAATCTGACATCAAACTATTTTTTTACTTTATCTTCAATTTTGAATAGCATTTTAGGCTTAACCTTCTTAAATTTTTGTTGAACTAGCTTGCATCCTGATTTTAAGGGTAACTTATGGCCGTTATTTCTAGATCTAAACTTGGCATATGCTGATATGACTGTGCAAAACATCATGAAACTTTTAAAGCAAATTTATCAGCCATACTTTAGTGGCAATCATGAAAAAAATTCCAATGCTAACCTCTTTTCTACCATTATCATCCCTTAAATTTATAACCTCCATGGGCTCCTTTTGGGGCACTATTTATCTATCTTCTTGCTCAATTAATTTCATTAAATTAGGAGAAGAGTGTAATCGTCAACATCTTACATGAGATCATTCTCATTCAAGCAAATCAATAGTTCAAAACTGACCTTGGAATCTCAAATAAGATCATCCTCTTCTTTTTTATCAATATATCTATAAAAGTAAATAAGAAAAATAATGGGCAAACAAGAAAACATAAGGTGATTCATGTATGCGTGTGTAGAAAAAAAAGAGAATATTGGTATGAAAGAAATTGAATATACATAAAAAGTTCATGCATTTCATTTTTGAAAATGATGATATGACATTTTTAAGCCTTTTAAGAAAAGATCTTTATATGTTTTACGCTAAAAACAAACAAGGGAAGTTCTTAGAATGACATTGGATTAAGCCTAGACACTATAGTTCTCTCAGTAATAGTCTAATTTATGCAAACATATCCAGGAGGGCAAGGACTAATTTCGCAATCATCTTTCAACTTTTTATTACTTGCCCCAATAATGTTTATTTAAAAACTCTCAATAGCCTAAATGATGGCCATTAAATCATCCTTCACGTCTTTTCTTTGAGTCACTTGATTGATGACCCTTTCCATAATGAAAATTTTCTTTTAAGGAAAGGCAAAAACTTAGAGTTTTGATTCAAGTTCATCTCTTCAGCTCTCTTTTTCGACTTTCTTTTTTGATTTCTTTTAGGCTTGAAACCCAAGCAATACTTGTCTCTCTTTCCATTCACTTGGATGGTTCGACTTATCCCTTGTAAGAATTTTCTAAGCCTCTTTTTTGCTTGAGCACCTTTACCAGTGTAAATTTCAAGCCCATGTAAGTGCTTTTAGAAAGGTAAGGCTTTAGAAGTGGAGATCCTTTCATAAGGAAAATAATATTAATAATTTTAAATGCTCTAAATGAGCACTCTTCTATTTCAGCATTGACTTCAACATATGGTGCTTTATTAAAGTCATAATGATTATATTCTTCTCTCAAGATATACTAACTAATTTGTCAACCATTATAAATTTGGCGTTTTGATGAAGTAATGATGGCACGTACCGTTAGAGTGGATCCAGGGTCATGCCAACAAAAAAATTATATACGGGGATAATGTTTCACATGTGAAACTCAAATTCAAAGGAACATAGGCCAATATTCAATGTAATGGTAATAGTGCCTTTAATCTCTCTTTATGTTCATCAAAAGTTTTTACTATCATTTTACAATGCTTAATCTGACTAGTGTCCGCTAGGAGATAGGATAAAGTAATCAATGGCATCACATTTAAGGTTAACCCATCATCGATAAGGACTTTAGGCAATATAGTCCCATTGCAATGAGTCATTATATGAAAAGCACTTGTATAGGTAATTCCCCTCTATGGAATTTCATTGTTGCTACAGCAAATAAAATTATTAGCAAAAATGGTGTTCCCTAAATGATGGAAATATCTTACGAAACATAAACCTGATTAAGTACTTTGAGCAGAGTATTTTGATGTGCTTCTGAACTGAGTAGCAAGGCTAACAAAGAAATTTTTTTTGGCTACTGTTTTAATTGCTCCATAATACTATACTAATTAATCTTTATGAACTTTAGGAATTTTGCAGCTTCTTTTTCTTTAACAGGTTCCTGAATTTCCACATGACAATCTTTAATAGCTACTACCTTCCTAGATGTTTATCTTTTCCCCTAAGTTTTGATGACTACTTTGCTAGCTTCTAGGCTATAAACATAGCCACTTCGAGTTACAAGACTAACCCTTATAATGTCAACTGCTGCCAATAGACCCATCAAAGCTTTTGGAGTTGTCATTTTAGCATTATACCTCTATGGCACATATTTTTTATCTTTATATGAAAAATGTGCTAAAGTTCAAATGATAGGCTTCAAAACTATCTCATTCTTAGGAGAAGTAGGTTTTGGTTGATTATAATAAATAATAAGGGGGCAATAAACACCATAAGGTGGTTGTAATGGCCTTTCACACATCATATTAATTGATTTCTCTTTTTTTGTACAACTTCTATACAAAATTCAATTTCTCTTCTATCCATCATCTTTTAAATTAAGGTTTAAAAATTTGGACAATTCTATCAGTCATGCCCATTAGTGGCATAAAACTTATAAAAGTTCTGGCCAGAATATGATTGGCAATTAATACATTTATGATTTTGGCTAAGGATTCTACCTTCAGTCAAGATCACTTAAACTTTTTTTGTCGAGGTCTTGACCTTTCTAACATTTTTTTTTTCAATGATCATTGTTCCTCATCTATCAAGGCATTGACTTTTGGCTCAAGATGATTTAGTAAAGGATTCACCGCGACTTTAGGTTTTGAGGCATTATCAAATTTAAAAAAAACCTTTTTAATGAAACTTTGAACCTTCTTTCTAAAAGAAAGATAATTTTTAATTGAATGACCTACTATCGCATGATATTTGTAATATGCATTCGGGTTTTACCAAATCAAAAAGTTACCCTTTACACGAAGCCACTAATAAGGCTCAAGTAGTTTATCAAATATTTCTTTGTAAGAATAGGGTAGAGGCTTGTAGCGAGGTTTGGACTAGTTATTATTTGGGTTGATTGATTAGGATTCGGTCCTATTTGGTTTTGAAGAGGATTTAGGATCGTAGCTTATGGTGTTGATGAAATAAAATGCCAGGATTCATTAAAAGATAATGGTTTTGGGATTGTTATGATTAGCTCTGATAAGAAAGACAGTTTTATTGATGGAATGGCTAGTTGACATAGTTGGCAGACAAAGCTTTTTCTTTTTTTTTTCCAGGTTTAGTCTTTTTGGTAGCAAAAGATTGACCAATCATAATCTTTCTAGGCTTTAAAGTAGCTCTGATCATTTCTCAAAAAATGACAAGGTTGGAGAAATTTTTAATTGTATTCCCCACTAGCTTGCCATAGTAAAAAGGATATAAAGTACCTATAAACAACATGGTTGTTTCTTTATTAGTTAATAGAGTTGCATCTGAGAAGCCATATCTTTCCATCTCTAAGCATACTCTTTAAAGAATTATATGGGCTTTTCTCCATATTCTGAAGGGTTAGTCTATTATGTACCCATTAGCTCTATGTTTATATTATTGGAGGAATGCATCAGCTAGATCAAACCAGCATTGAATTTGATTACTAGTTAAACTATCATACTAATTTAATGTTGAACCCATTAAACTTTATTGAAACTAATGAATGAGAAGCTTGTCATCATGAGAGTATCTAGCTATTTTTTAGATAAATATCTTAATGTGGGTTTGTGGAAAGGTGGTGCCCTTGTATTTCTCAAACTCTAGCATCTTAAATTTTGGCTGGAGGACCAAATCTGGCACTAAATTAATGTCCTTAACATCCACACTAGTATACAACTCATCTTTTTCTATGGCCTTTAATCTCCTTTCAAGAAGCTATAATTTTTTTTTCTAATTTTTGCTTTTATCTTAGCTTTCTGCTTATGCTTTTCTTTTTCATCAAGAGCAGGAGTTATTGATTCTTGTTGTGTAAGTATGGCTCTTGCAACTGCTCTTTGCGATAGAGCACCAGGGTGATAACAAAGACCAAAAGCAGTGTAGCATTAAAAATATTTAGTGGTATATTTTGTGTTTTGGGTATAGATTTCTTGTGTATTTGCATTTGATGTTTCAAGCTAAACCTCATGGATGTCCTGGCAGGAATGCCAACAATACCTTTTAGTTGCTAGTGAATTGCCTCTCTTGCCATGAGCAATATCATTAATCTTGTAATTTAGGCTTACAATTCCTTTTGTCTTTTAATCATGGCTTCTTGTGACTGCCATTGACTTTCTTCTAGTCTCTCCAATCTTATTAATTGATCTTTAGTCGTTTTCTTTGCTCTGGATCATTTATAATACTGGTAGGCAAATGGTTGTTCAGTGTTCTCTTTAAATTAGTGATCTTGAAAACTTAAAAGGGAAAATTTAAAATTTTATAAATTTAAGCTTGTATTTGTTAATGAATGTGTGTATATACAAGTATAATGAAAGTATTTATAGTATGAATGTATGTCTGCGATTGCAGGAATGCTTGTTTTAGTAAAAGATTCCAGACTTATAAATTTTTGTTATTTTTCTAGCAAATTACACATTGTTAATCATATAAGGGTTACATCCAAGGAAAATCCTAAATTTACCATATTATAGCTAAGCTCTTTCTAAAGATTGAAATACAATAGGCCTGTATTCCTATAGTTCTTGGATTTTTTCTACCATTTTTCTTGCCTGAATAACTATGGAGTGAATTTGTTTCATGAGATGATCAATATAGAACTGTCGACCAAGGGAATTAACCATCCATCTTTCACTTTCATTCTCAGCACACCATAATTTATCATTCCAATATACATTTATTTCTTGATAAGCTTGATCCCAAGAATCTATGTCATGCTCTTGCTGCTACAATACTTGCCTCATTTCTTCAATAGTCATGGCAAGAATGTCCTTCTCCTAAAGCAATCAAGATGTTTTTTCTTGTTCTTCATCAAGGGTAGCCCTGAATTGTATATCTTCAGTTAAAAACGAGAGCCATTATGGTCTTTTTGATCTCGTTCACAAAGGGTTGCCTTGGCTTTCTCTTCTAAGGCTTTAGCTTTCAAATTTTGCAATTCCTGATGAAGCTTACACATTTTTTTGATCATCCCCATAGAGGTTGCATTGGAGCCTCCAAATATCCCTGCAAACTTTAATTTCTTGTTTTACTAAATCCAATCATCCTTTATTAAATTATACTTTTCCTCTATTTTTTCCACCTCTTTCTCTTTTGCTTTCATTTTCATTCTCTGATAAGCAACTTTTTTTCAAGTACTCTATTCTCCTTATTCATTCTTTTTGATTCTCTAGTGGCTTCTTCCTTAGCCAAATCAATCTCGAAAGGCATAATAGGTTTTGGTCGAATATGTGCTCTAGAGGTGGCCTTATGTATGCCAGGAATAATCATGTCACATCCATAAACTCTTCTACAAGCAACATAGCCTTGCATGGTTTGATTTGTATATGCATGCAACCCAGACTCATGTCCCCTATTCCATTGCACAATAGCTGCTTGAAGTTTTTTTTTTTTGTAATTTTCATCCTAGTATACCAAATCCATGCTAACTATATTCAATGTCATAGGAATGAACTATTGGACCATACTTTCCCTAGACCAACAAATGTGCATACCCAATAGTGCCCTATATACCCAGTAAAGGCACGAAGAATAGCTCACCACATCAATAAACAAAAAGTTTCGATGAAAACCATGGTGCTCTCTAGGTTATGTCTTCAAGACATAAATTCTTGAATGTTTGAACCCATTATTCTTGGTTCATGATTTAGGCCACTGCTTTTTAATAAACTATTAAAAAGAGATAAAATAGGGAAAATAAGGTTTGACCAGGTTAGCACTATCACCTTAAAAATTATTTTAGGCTTAAATATATAACAGCAAAACACTCTACCTTGACCTCTTTTTCAACGTGTGTTAAGTGCTTGAATCGTTTATACTAGAATGTTAGGGGCGGGTGCATGTTTCTTTCTAACCTACTGAATAGGTCTACAACTACTGCTTCTACATGGCCCAACATCCTTGGGAAGAAAACCAAACCAATATGGCCAAGGCAAAAGCATCAATGACTTTTTCAATGTCAAAGTGTTTTTGAATATATCCCTTTAGAAATTGCCATGAAATAACACTAGTGTTCCTTTTTTGTACGATAAAACAATGAGTTTTCTCCAAGTCTAAATTAAAAACTTCATTTAATTTCTTAGGAAAGCTAGTCGGATTATGTTGTTTGCAATAAATGAACTTGGTCTTCGAAGTTAAAAGTCTAAGCAAAACTAAGATGTCCTCTATAGTTGGGGTCATGTTATGCTAATTAACTGAAACACACTAAAATGATGGATCCTAAAACTCGACCATGGCTTGAACCAACTACTCATTGAATTGTACTTTAACGAGAAATGCGATCTGTTCATACTTCTCAATAAATCGAGTCTGCTTAGCATCTCCTTATTGGTCCCATATCTCTACCAATTCTTTTAAATTGTTCTGACGGAGATCCACATGTATAATTTTTGGCAATTCTAACACATAACTATTTGGTGTGCAATCCCCATACTTTTTTTGATTGAGCTTAGATTTGACATGAACCTTCTTTAATGTTTTTGAAATAACCATTCGTTCAACCATAAAATCTAGTGAAAATTCAACTAAGCTAAGATTTAAGTCTAAAGTAAGTGTCCCTATTTATAGATAAAAATGCATTAAGAAAAGAAAAAAGGATAAAAGGTTAGTATTCGTAAGAAATAATAAATCCAAATGATAATAAAATTTAACAGAGAGAAATAATACAACAACAAATTATCTAAACAAGCATAAATAATTAAATAAAAAGAAAAAAGAAAGAGAAAGTTGATTTATCCTTTCGTCTATCCTTAATTTTAGGTGATATCTAAAATCGAGAATGGTTTTAACTGGAAGGTCACTTCGGTTCACTATATGAGTTTTAAGTTTGTTAGCTTCAAATTAATTTCAGTTTTGATATAACAAACAACTTAAGCTAAATTAATTTGTACTCAACTATTTCCACCTTAGTACTTGTGTTAAATTGAAAAATATTTTTAAAAAATACCAAGTTTCTATTTTCTAAAAAATATATGTTCCAAAATGCATATTTGTACTTAGAATATTTTTTAGATATGTTTGAGCCAATATCAAGCCAAGAAAAATCATTTTACAGAGGATTTTAAAGGTACGTATGAACATAATGCATAAATATATCAATACTATGCTTAAAACCCTCAATTGTATGGAAACATATCAGCATGTATCGATATAGTGCAATGAATATCGACACTCACCCTATATGCATCGATACATTGCTTGGCAGTAGCCAAGGTTTGGTTGAAACCCTCGAAAGTATCAATACAGGTGTGTCTGTATCAATACAACTTGACAAGTATCAATACTCAGCCTTCTATATTGATACAACAAGCTGTGATGATCATATTTTTAACTCATGTATCGATACTCTTCATATTGTATTTGTATAACATCATGGGAACAACTAAAAATGACATTTATGAAGACTCCAAAGGCTATATTCCTTCACCAAATGTTCCTAATAGCTAGAATCATGATCAAGGCTATAAATAAGCTTTTCCAACACCTTCAACAAATATAAGAACAAAGAGATTGTGCTTAGAGTCAAATCTTTCATCCTTCCCATCATTTTCACAAAGCATTTCATCTTTGAAAAGGACTAATTCTTTTTATTTTTGTATTCTACATTTTGATCTATAGATACATATTTCCCTTAAGCCAAAATTCTTGTAAACACCTAACCTCAAATCCTTGTAAAAAAGGGAGGTTCTTACTTAGCCATTGAAAAGTAGAAAAGGTTTCTACTTAGCCTTCAAAAGTAGTGAGAGAGGGTTCTATCTTAGCAACAAAAGATAGAAGGTAAAGGTTTCTATCTTAGCCTTGAAAGGTAAGGAGTGTAAAGGTTATACCTTTTCCTTGAAAGGTAGACAATTCAAGTTAGTGAATTATGAAAATCTAAAGCAAGCCCAAGGTAGAGGATGTAGGCAATTAAGGTCGAACCTTTCTAAATCATTATGTTTGCTTTTCCTTTTGTTGTCTTTAATTGTTTATTTCTATTCATTAACTTGCAATCTAAGGTCTATCATTTAGATTTCTCAGTTTTATTTATCAAAGTTTTAATTTACCAAAGTTTTAAGAAATCAATTCACCCTTTCTTGATTTCATTCACTGCTGAAAGTATCAAAGCTTGTTTCTTATTCTTATAAGCTTAAAATCCTTGATCAAAGTTTGCAAAAGACCAAGAAAATGGCTAGTGGTGATATTTTTTGGTATGCTCTAAGAAGGACATTCAATGGTAAGGCCTTCTCCATTTGACAGTGAAAATTACGCATATTAGAAGACAAGGATGAGGCTATTTATCCAAGTAAATGATTACCAAGTTTGTAAGATAATCATGAAAGGCCTATCATCCCAACAAAGATGATAGATGACCTTGAATTTCCCTAGGAAAAATGGGAATAGGATGAGAAAGGCACTAAGATGGCTCAACCCAATGCCAAGGCCATGCACACATTTTTTTATGCATTAGGCCCCAATGAGTACAATTAGGTCTCTTTGTGTGATAATGCCAAAAAAATGGAATAAGTTGGCTATCACACATGAAAAAGACAAATCAAGTTAAGGAGTCCAAGATAAGCATACTCTCTCTTGATTATGAGATGTTCAAGATGAAACCGAAAGAGAGCATTAAGGAGATGTGCAATAGATTCATAAACATTGTAAATGGCTTGAAAGGTCTCGAAAAAGTGTATCCTAACAAGGAAATGGTCAAGAAAATGTTGAATTACCTTCCTAAGTCATGGGAATCTAAAATGATCGCAATTAAAGAGTCAAAGGACCTCAATCTCCTTACCTTAGTCAAGTTTATCGGATCACTCCTCACATACGAAATGAAGATAAATCATAGAAAAAAGCAACCAAGAAAAATTAGAGTTGCATTGAAAGCTTCCATGAGTGAGGAAGAGGATGACGATGACAACAATGGTGAAGATATAGAGATCATCATGTTTTTTAAGAAATTCAAGAAATTCAAGAAGATAGATAAGGACAAATCATCCTAATCAAAAAAGGTTAATAAGGTGGTATGCTACAATTGTAACAAATAGCAGCATGTTAAATTCGATTGCCTATTATTGAAAAAAAAAAGGAAAAGGCATTTGTAGCAACTTGGAGCGATAGACTCCTCTGATGATGATGACCCAAGGAATACAAAATTAGCAACCTTTGTTTCGTGGTTTTTGATGAGCCAAAGGTAACCTCAAATTCTCTAAATTTAAATTCCTATACATTTGATGAGTTAGAAGATGCTTTTGATGATCTTGTAGTTGAGTTTGAGGAAATGAACTCTAAATATAGGAAAATGATTTCAAAATTAAAAGTTCAAAATGATTTATTATTGAAATAAAAAATTATGTTGGAGAATGAAAACAAAGATATGAAAAAAGATTTTATTGACTCCAAGCTAAGAATTAACATTTTAAAAAAAGTCAATTTTAACTTGAAAAGAAAGATTGAAAGCTTGGAACAAGAAAAGAAAATCATTTTAGACAAATCTTTTCAAGTTTATATGACCAAGTGCTCACATTGCAATTTTCATGGTCATAATTTGCATACTTGTCCTATCAAGAAAATGACATAATTTAAAGTTAGGCAAGCATGGATCTCTAAGGGAACAAGAGGCTTTAAAACTAACATTTAAAGACCCAAAGCAATTTGGGTACCAAAAACCAAGTGAAAGTTTCTTATGGGTGTGTTAGAGAAATAAAGAGCAATGCAATACAAATGAATGCTCTAGACACATAAAGAAATGATGGGTAATCTCTAAGCTTTAAAACTTTGATATGTGTAGTGATTATTCACATTGTTCATACTAAATGATTTTGATATTAACACTGTGTTCAAATTTGCATTTGCAATACTTTTCAATGAGAAATTAGGTCCAAATATGCACAAATCAATACAATATAAGTCGAAAAGACCCAATACTAAGCTATATGTCTCCATACGAGCCAAAAATTTATTCCTAATGTTGAGATCAAATTTGAGGTATCGATACAAAACCTAGAATTGTTCCTTGCATCAGTAACAAACTCTATGTATTAATACATTGTATGATACTCTTCACCATGTATTGATACAGTCCAAACTTGTTTTAAATCTTGAGACACAGTTCATCGTATCGATATAAAAACCTAAAATTATTCTTTGTATCGATACTTAATGATACATTGTATCAATATCGTCTCTTTTATATCGATACAAATTGTTGATTTAGGCAATCCTTACATGCGTAATTTCATTATCATCGAACCTCAGCCACTATTCACTTAGCTTCCCTTAACCCACTAAATCCTTAATCATCACATCTCATCTAATTTTCTTCTACAATCCTTTATCCAAAATTGGTTGATTTCATAAAATTCACAATTCCCTTAAAAAATTCAATCCCTTAGGACCTAAAATCCTAAAAATTTAACAATCTTTTTCATTTAAACCTTAACCATTTCCTCTTCAAAATCCTCTTAATTTGTCTAAATTTTTTCCAAATTTTAGAGTGCTTTTTCATTCTCACATCTTTTCAATCTTGACTGTGGTGATAGGTTGCAAAATTACTCGAGAAACTATACCATATTGCCACCAAAACCCCTTATCGACCACGTGCTCGACCATTTTTGTCAACCAACTCTTTTTTAGCACCTTACCAAGCTTCATTAACTCGACCTCCTCTCTTTGGCAACCTTCACTACCCTCGATAAACCTTATCAAAACCTGCTTCCATTCTATCCAATTTCTTCCAAATCACTTCAAACACTTCACCAACATTTATCCTCTCCTTCCTTTGTCTAAACTAACACCCAGTTCTACCTTATCACCATTTGCTCGACAAAATTGCCTAACCACCTTAATACACTGCCATGCCTTTAAAGACCAAAAAAATCACTCATCGTCAAGGGCTTATCACTCATGCTTCCACTTCTTTTGCTCATCAAACACCTCTGACCCAAAATTAATCATCCTTTGACTTATGTTTGCAAGATGCACGGGCTCATAAGTGATTCATAACCATCTATACCCGTATGCCTATCAAACAATGTCGGGTTATCGATTTCTTTTTCTTTTGGTTCATTACTTATCCCTACCTTTAAACTTTTGATACTTTTGCAATGACCATATTTTTTTCTCTCAACATTCTAGTTCACGAGAATTTTGCTTGTGCATTCTTTAGTAATGCCTTACTTATCATTGATGATCATGACCGTGTCATTGCTATTCGATCTTATCTTTTGGGACAAGATCTCGTACTCAACCCTGCCTCTCTCGCAACTACCTTCAGTTTCTCGAATGAAGGCGTAATTAATGAAGGTTCAGTTTTTGCAACCTTGTGTACCCTAAACAATAAAGCCACTACTTTCCTTCGATTGATCGCTTACTTCATCTTATTATTTCCCATGTGCTCCATCCATACAGTACCACACACACCTTGATTAGCGATTCTGACTATTAATGGGTCTATATGATTCAAATCGAGAATCATCCAAACCTAGCCCATTTTATCTTTATGGACCTTATCCTTTGTGTTCATGGTTGTCATAGCCTCTTACAGGCATGGCATTAATTTACTACTTCAACACTTAAGGTCATGACCTTTCTTGTGAACTCGAGATTATGGTATCTTTTTATCGCTATATAGGGTGCAAATCCATAGGGCTCACCGGGTATGAAATTCAAAGTGCAAACTTTGTTTCTAAGGCTCGTAGACAACCACATCCATTGCTTGTATAATTGAATGCTCCTACTCCCGTTGACCATGATGATGATGATATGGAGCATGATGCACCTTCTTCACCCTCGGCTCTAATACCTCATCATCTATGCCTATGGACCTCCAACTTATGTATGATTCCATCATGGGATGTCTTGACATGTGGGAGCAACATTTTGACTCTCGAGATCATCGCTTCGATTCCATTGATGCTTGTCTTTCTAGTCTCGAGCATAGTCATCGAGCATCAATTAAGCAATTCAATGCTTTCTCAGCTCCCTTTCGTCCTCCGCCTAGTTTTTCATCCACTAAAGATCCTCCAATTGATGATAATTAGTCACATTAGGCTTATTTTAGGCTTACTCTTAAGATTTTTGGGTTTTATGATTCTCAAACTCTTTCCATTCCGTTCGACATCTTTTAATTATTTTGTTGAATATATTTACTTCCTTATTCTTTATTCATTATCTTTGATTGTGCACACTATGCTTGCATTTTCTCCACAGCTTGAAATTAATCCTTTTTATGTTTTCATATAACAAAAAGGGGAAAAATGTCATCAATTTATGAAATATGTCATGCATCTATTGATATGATGATATTGTTGCAATAGAACAAAATTATTGTGTTTATATGCCAAAGCTTGATATATGAAAAATGGGCAATTTCGTGAATTCAAAATGTTGTAGCTTTAAAGGACCCATTTTTTTCAAATTAAAATTTTTGAAAACCATTACTTTTATTAAGGGGGAGTTTTTCCATTAAAAATCTTAAAAATAAAGGGGGAATAATTAACGAGTAAATTTATCTTTAGTTTTGTTATATTAAGAAGGGGGAGAATGTTAGCTTTAAATTAATTTCGATTTTGATATAACAAACAACTTAAGCTAAATTAATTTGTACTTAACTATTTTCAACTTAGTACTTATGTTAAATTGAAAAATATCTTGAAAAAAAACTAAGTTTCTAATGTCGTAAAAATATATGTTCCAAATTGCATATTTATACTTAGAATGTTTTTTAGATATGTTTGAGTCAATATCATGCCAAGAAAAATCATTTTACAACGGATTTTAAAGGTATGTATCAACACAATGCATAAATGCATCAATACTATGCTTAAAACCCTCAATTATATTGACACAGTGCAGTGAGGATCGATATTCACCTTATATGTATCGATACACTGCTTGGTAATAGCCAAGGTTGGCCGAAACCTTCAAAAGTATCGATACTCAGCCTTTTGTATCAATACAACAAGCCGTAACAGTCATATTTTTAACTCATGTATCGATACTTTTGGTATTGTATCGATATAACATCATGGGGAACAATGGAAAATGACATTTATGAAAACTCCAATAGCTATATTCCTTTACCAAATGTTCCCAACAGCTAGAATCATGATCAAGGCTATAAATAAGCTTCTCCAACACCTTCAACAAAAGTAAGAACTAAGAGATTGTGCTTAGAGTCAAATCTTTTGTCTTTTCCATCATTCTCACTAAGTAGTTCATATTTGTATAGGATTAATTCTTCTTATAGTTTTATTCTTCATTTTGCATCTTTAGATACATATTTCCCTTGAGCCAAAATTCTTGTAAACACCTAACCTTTAGAGGTTCTATTTGTTTACACTTAAGTCCTTATAAAAAGGGGAGGTTCTTACTTAGCCATTGAAAAGTAAAAAAGATTTCTAACTAGCCTTTAAAAGTAGTGAGTGAGGGTTCTATCTTAGCCACAAAAGATAAAAGGTAGAGTTTTCTATCTTAGCCTTGAAAGATAGGGAGTGTAAAGCTTATATCATGTCCTTGAAAGGTAGACAATTGAAGTTACTGAATTATGAAAATTTGAGGCAAGTGAGGTTGAGGTAGAGGACATAGGCAATTGAGGCTGAACCTCTTTAAATCATTGAGTTTGTTTCTCCTTTCTTTGTCTTTAATTATTTATTTTTATTCACTAACTTGCACTTTAAAGTCTATAGTTTAGATTTCTCAATTTTATTTATCAAACTTTTAATTTACCAAAGTTTTAATCAATTCGCTCCCCCTTTTAATTTCATTCACCACTAAAATTTTAACAAAGTTGGACCTTTAAATCAATGCTTAAATCACTCCTCACACCCAGAATGGACTAATGAGGTACCCTATCTTTGCCCATCACTGTTTTATATCGAAAAGGGTTTAATTTGAGTGGAAGTATTTTCCATGCCAATAACAAGGTTAACACCTCGGGCAAGCATAGGAATTTACACTCGGTAGGCTTTTTATTAGCTCAAACAAAGGCTAACACCTTAGAAAGCAAAGCTATTTCACCTCTATTTAAATTATTAGGTACCATACCCTTTTTAAAGATATGAAAAGGAAAATACTGCATACATGCTCAGTGGGTGCGAAGGGAAAGACAAACCTTTCTTCTAAAATATCATTAAAATAAAACCTTATCCTAAATCCCCAAAAACAAAACAAAGGCAATGCTAGAACAAATTAGTAAAAAAATATAAGATAAATTTTAAAAAAATATCAAGAATTATAATTAAATATTTATTGAAATCAAATTAATTAAAATTTATTTAATACATAATTAATTTTAGGCTTGAAAAATGCCATGATCCCTTC
>JBBYHO010509458.1:0-10908 GCA_038382025.1 Adansonia gregorii | reverse complement strand
ACAGACGAACTTTAATTTTAATAAATGGTGGGAGGAAAAGCTTTTTTAATGAAACCAAAGGATGAATGTCACTTATCCCATTGAGGGAGTGAGTTTACAGTGCCCAATCATGGAAAGAAAGGAAATTACTATGTGAATCCATGTTTGCCCTAATTGAAAAACAGACTTTAATTATAAAAAATCTTGAAAATAAAAGCTTTTTTTATTAAACCAAAGCAACAATGTCATTTATCCCAATGATTAGAACGAGTTTATGGTGCCCAACTATGAATAGAAATGAGGTTATTGGGTGAATCCATCTTTGCCTTAATTGACAGATGAACTTTGACTCTAAAAAAAAGCAGGAAGAAAAGCTTTTTAAAAGAAAGTAAAGCATGAATGTCATTTATCCTAACACGAGGAATAAGTTAATGGTGCCCAATCATGAAAAGAAAGAAAATTATTATGTGAATCTATGTTTGTCCTAGTTGATAAATGAGTTTTAACTCTAAAAAAATGATGGAAAGAGAAGTTTTTCTTATGAAACCAAAGCATCAATGCCACTTATCCTAATGAAGGGAATAAGTTTATGGTGCCTAATCATAAAAAAAAAAGAGATTCCTATGTGAAACCATGTTTGTCGCAATTGAGAAATAAACCTTAATTCTTAAAAATGGTGGAAATAAAAGCCTTTCTTATAAAACCAAAGCAATAATGTCATTTATCCCAATGAGTAGAATGCGTTTATGATGCGCAATCATGAAAATAAAGTAGGTGATTATATGAATCCATCTTTATCCTAATTGACAAATGGACTTTGACTCTAAAAAAATGTGGGAAGAAAAGCTTTTTAAAAGAAAGCAAAGCATGAATGTTATTTATCCCAACACGATGAATGAGTTTATGGCCCCCAATCATGAAAAGAAATGAGACTATTATGTGAATCCGTGTTTGTCCTAGCTGACAAATAAGCTTTAACTCTAAAAATGATGGAAAAAAAGACTTTTTTATAAAATCAAAGCATCAATGTCATTTATCCTAATAAGGAGAATGAGTTGATAGTGCCCAAACATGAAAGAAGGGAGATTACTATGTAAATCTGTGTTTGTCCCAATTGACAAATAAACTTTAACTCTAAAAAATTATGGAAGGAGAAGTTTTCTCATGAAACCAAAGCAACAATGTCATTTATCCTAATGAAGAGAATGAGTTTATGGTGCCCAATCATGAAAAGAAAAGAGATTACTATATGAGTCCATGTTTGTCCTAAATGATAAATGAAATTTAATTCTAAAAAATGATAGAAAGAGAAACTTTTCTTATGAAACCAAAGCCTCAATGTCATTTATCCTAATGAGTAGAACGAGTTTATGGTGCTGAATCATGAAAAAAGGAGGTTATTATGTGAATCTATCTTTGTCTTCTTTGGTAAACAAACTTTGGCTCTAAAAAATGGTGGAAACAAAAGCCTTTTAAATGAAAGCAGTGTATCAATGTCATCTATCCTAATATGAGGAATGAGTTTATGGTGCCTAATCATGAAATGAAAGGAGATTATTATGTGAATCCGTGTTTGTCCTAATTGAGAATTGAACTTCAATTCTAAAAAATAGTGGAAAACAAAGCTTTTCTTATGAAATCAAAGTGACAAAGTCATTTATCCCAATGAGTAGAATGAGTTTATGCTGCCCAATCATGAAAAAGAAGAGATTATTATGTGAATCTGTCTTTGTCCAAATTGAAAGACAAAATTTAGCTCCAAAAAATGGTGGGAAGAAAAGCTTTTCAAATGAAAGTAAAGCATCAATGTCATTTATCCTAATGTTGGGAATGAGTTTATAGTGCCCAATCATGGAAAGAAAAGAGATTATTATGTGAATCAATGTTTGTCCCAATTGACAAATGAAATTTAACTCTAAAAATGATAGGAAAAGAAGCTTTTCTTACAAAACTAAAGCATCAATATCATCTATCACAATGAGGAGAATGAGTTTATAGTGCCCATCATGAAAAAAAAAGAGATTACTATATGAATCTGTGTTTATCCCAATTAAGAAACGAACTTTAATTCTAAAAAATGATGGAAAGAAAAGCTTTTCATATAAAACCAAAGCAACAATGTCATTTATCATAATAAGTAGAGCGAGCTTATGGTGCCCAATCATGAGAAAAAAGAGCTTATTATCTAAATCCACCTTTGTCCTCATTGACAGATAAACTTGGACTCTAAAAAATGGTGGGAAGTAAAGCTTTTTAGAAAAAAGTAAAGCATGAATGTCATTTATCCCAATATAGGGAATTGGTGCCCAATCATGAAAAGAAAAAAGATTATTTTATGAATCAGTATTTGTCCCAATTGATAAATGAGCTTTTACTCTAAAAAATAATGGGAAGAGAAACTTTTCTTGTGAAACCAAAGTATCAATGTCATTTATCCTAATGAGGAGAATGAGTTTATGGTGACCAATCATGAAAAGAACAAAGATTGCTATGTGAATCCTTGTTTGTCTTAATTGACAAATGAAATTTATCTTTAAAAAAATAATGGAAAGAGATGCTTTTCTTATGAAACCAGAGCATCAATGTCATTTAACCTAATGTGGAGAATGAGTTTATGGTCTAATAATGAAAAGAAAGAAGATTACTATGCGAATCCATGTTTGTTTCAGTTAACAAATGAAATTTAACACTAAAAAATGATGTAAAGAGATGCTTCTCTTATAAAACAAAAGCATTAATGTCATCTATCCAAATGAGGAGATTGAGTTTACGGTGTCTAATCATGAAAAGAAAAGAGATTACAATCTGAATCTGTGTTTGTCCTAATTGAGAAACAAATTTTAATTTAAAAAAATGGTAGGCAAAGAAGCTTTTCTTATCAAACCAAAGCAACAATGTCATTTATCCTAATGAGCAAAACGAGTTTATGGTGTCCAATCATGAAAAATAATGAGGTTATTATGGGAATCTCTCTTTGTCCTTATTGATAGATGAGCTTTGATTTTAAAAAATGAGAGAAAAAAGCTTTTCAAATGAAAGCCGAGCATTAATGTCATTTATCCTAATGCGGGGAATAAGTTTATGGTGCCCAATCATGAGAAAAAAGGAGATTATTATGTGAATCCTTATTTGTCCTAGTTGGCAAATGAAATTTAACTGTAAAAAATGACAGAAAAAGAAGCTTTTCTTATAAAACCAAAGCATCAATGTCATTTATCCTAATAAGAGGAATGAGTTCATGGTGCCCAATCATGAGAAGAAAGGAGATTACTATATGAATCCATGTTTGTCCTAATTGATTAATGAATTTTAACCCCAAAAAATAATGGAAAAATAAGCTTTACTTATAAATCAAAGCATCAATATCATTTATCCCAATGAGTAGAATGAGTTTACGATGCCCAATCATGAAAATAAAGGAGATTACTCTGTGAATATGTGTTTGTCCTAATTATGAAATGTACTTTAATTGTAAAAAATGGTGGAAAGAGAAACTTTTCTTCTGGCACTTAAGCATCAATGTCATTTATCCTTTTGAGGAGAATGAGTTTATGGTGTCCAATCATGAAAACAAAAGAGATTACTATCTGAATCTGTGTTTGTCCCTGTTGACAAACAAACTTTCACTTTAAAAAATGATGGAAATAGAAGCTTTTCTTATAAAACCAAAGCATCAATGTCATTATCCGAATAAGGAGATTAAGCGTACGGTGCCCAATCATGAAAAAAAACATTACTATTTAAATCCGTGTTTATCCAGTGAGAAACGAACTTTTATTCTAAAAAAGGTGAAAGTGAAGCTTTTCTTATGACACCAAAGCAGCAATGTCATTTACCCCGATGAGTAGAATGAGTTTACGGTGCCTAATCATGAAATGAATGAGGTCATTATGTGAATATGTCTTTGTCCTAATTGACAGACGAATATTGATTCTAAAAAATGGTGGGAAAAAAAGCCTTGTAAATGAATGCAAGGCATCAATGTCAATTATCCTAATGTGCGAAATGAGTTTATGGTGCCCAATCATGAAAAGAAAGGAGACTATTTTGTGAATTTGTGTTCATGCCAATTGGTAAACAAATTTTAACTCTAAAAAATGATGGAAAGGGAAGCTTTTGTTTCAAAAAGAAGCTTTTGTTATGAAACAAAAGCATTAATGTCATTTATCATAATGAGAATAATGAGTTCATGGTGCCCAATCATAAAAAGAAAAGAGATTACTATCTGAATTCGTGTTTATCCAAATTGACAAATGAATTTTACTCCAAAAAATGATGAAAAGAGAAGCTTTTCTTATAAATCAAAGATCAATGTCATTTATCCTAATGTGCCCAATCATAAAAAAAAAGAGATTACTATGTGGATCCATTTTTATTCCAATTGAGAAATAAACTTTAACTCTTTAAAATTATGGAAAGAGGCACTTTTCTTAGAAAACCAAAGCACTAAAGTCATTTATCCCAATGAGAAAAATGAGTTTATGGTGCCTAATCATGGAAAGAAGGGAGATAACTATTTGAAGATGTTTTTGTCCCAATTAAGAAGTGAACTTTAATTCTAAAAAATAGTGGAAAGAGAAGCTTTCCTTTTGAAACCAAAGCATCAATGTCATTTATCCTAATGAGTAGAACGAGTTTATGGTGCCTAGTCCTGAAAAGAAAGGAGATTATTATGTGAATCCGTCTTCATCCTGATAGACAGACAAATTTTCATTTTAAAAAATGGTGTAAACAAAAGCTTTTTAAATGAAACCAAAAGATTAATGTCATTTATCCCAATGCAGGAAATGCATTTATGGTGCCCAATCATGAAAAGAAAGGGGATTATTATGTGAATGCATGTTTGCCCCTATTGATAAATGAACTTTAACTCTAAAAAATGATGGAAAGAGAAGCTTTTCTTATGAAATCAAAGCATCAATGTCATTTATCCTAATGAGGAGAATGAGTTTATGGTGCCTAATCCTGAAAAGGAAGGAGATTATTACGTGAATCCATGTTTGTTGCAATTGACAAATGAAGTTTAACACTAAAACAAGTTGAAAAGAAAAGCTATTCTTATGAAACAAAAGCATCAGTGTCATTTATCCTAATGAAGAGAATGAGCTTATTGTGCCCAATCGTGAAAAGAAAAGAGATTAATAAATGAATCCATGTTTGTACTAACTTACAAATGAACTTTAATAGCAAAAAAATGTTGGAAAGAGAAGCCTCTCTTATTAAATCGAAACATCAATGCCATTCATCCGGACGAGAAAAATAAGTTTATGGTGCTGAATCATGAAAAGAAAAAGGATTACTACATGAATCCATGTCTGTCCCAATTGACAAATAAACTATAACTCTTTAAAATTATGGAAAGGGAAGCTTTTCTTATGAAACCAAAATGTTAATGTCATTTATCACAATAAAGAGAATGAGTTTATACTACCAATCATGAAAAGAAAACAGATTAGTATGTGAATCTGTATTTGTCCCAATTAAAAAAGAGACTTTAATTCTAAAAAATGGAGAAAAAAAGCTTTTCTTATGAAATCAAAGCAACAGTGCCATTTATCCCAATCAGTAGAGCGAGTTTATGGTGCCTAATCATGAAAAGAAAGGAGATTATTATGTGAATCTGTTTTTGTCCTAATTGGCAGACAAATTTTGATTCTAAAAATGGTGGAAAGAAAAGCTTTTTAAATGAAACCAAAGAGTCAATGTCATTTATCTCAATGCGAGGAATGAGTTTATGGTGCACAATCACTAAGAGAAAGGAGATTACTATGTGAATCCATGTTTGTCCCAATTGACAAATGAAATTTAACTCTAAAAAATGATGGAGAGAGACGCTTTTCTTATGAAACCAAAGCGTCAATGTCATTTATCCTAACAAGGAGAATGAGTTTATGGTGACCAGTCATGAAAAAAAAAGATTACTATATGAATCCGTGTTTGTCCCAATTGACAAATAAATTTTAACTCTTTAAATTTATTGAAGGAAAAGCTTTTCTTATGAAACCAAGGCATTAGTGTCACTTTTCCTGATAAGGAGAATGAGTTGACTATGCCCAATCATGAAAAAAAAGGATATTACTATGTGTATCTGTGTTTGTCCTAGTTGAGAAACGAATTTTAATTCTAAAAAATGGTGGAAAGCAAAGCTTTTCTTACGAAACCAAAGCAACAATGGCATTTATCCTAATAAGTAGGGCAAGATTATGGTGCCCAATCATGAAAAAAAAAGAAGATTATTATGTGAATCTGTTTTTATCCTAATTGGCAAATGAACTTTGATTCTAAAAAATGGTGGGAAGAAAAGCTTTTTAAATGAAACCAATGTGTCAATGTCATTTACCCCAAAGAAGGGAATGAGTTAATGGTGCCCAAGATGAAAAAAAAAGAAGATTATTATGTGAATCCTTGTTTGTCTCAATTGACAAGTGAAATTTAACTCTAAAATAGGATGAAAATAAAAGCTTTTCTTATGAAACCAAATCATCAGTGTCATTTACCCTAATAATGAGAATGGGTTTAGTGACCAATCATGAAAAAAAAAAAGGAGGCTATTATGTAAATTCATGTTTGTCCCAACTGACAATTGAAATTTAACTATAAAATATGATGGAAAGAGAAGCTTTTCTTATGAAACCAAAGCATCAATGTCATTTATCCCAATGAGGAGAATAAGTTTATGGTGCCTAGTCATGAAAAGATAGGAGATTAATATGTGAATCCGTGTTTGTCCCAACTTACAAATGAACTTAACAATAGAAAATGATGGAAAGAGAAGCTTTTCTTATTAAACCAAAGCGTTAATGTCATTCATCCTAGCAAGGAGAATGAGTTTATAGTGCCCAATCATGAAAAGAAAAAAGATTACTACATGAATTCATGTTTGTCCTAATTGACAAATAAACTTTAACTCTTTAAAATTATGGAAAGAAAAGCTTTTCTTATGAAACCAAAGTGTTAATGTCATTTATCCCAATGAGGAGAATGAGTTTACAATGCCATACATGAAAAGGAGATTAATATGTGAATCGTGTTTGGCTTAACTGAAAAACAAACTTTAATTCTAAAAATTGGTGGAAAAAGAAGGTTTTCTTATGAAACCAAAGCAACAATGTCATTTATCCCAATTAGTAGAATGACTTTATGGTGCCCAATCATGAAAAGAAAGGAGATTATTATGTGAATCCATTTTTGCCCTATTGGCAGACGAATTTAGGTTCTAAAAAATGGTAGGAAAAAAAGCTTTTTAAATGAAATGAAAGAGTCAATGTCAATTATCTCGATGCGAGGAACGAGTTTTTGGTGCCCAATCATGAAGAGAAAGGAGATTATTATGTGAATCCATGTTTGTCATAATTGACAAATGAAATTTAACTATAAAAAGCATGGAAAGATAAGCTTTTCTTATGAAACCAAAGCGTCAATGTCATTTATCCTAACGAGAAGAATGAGTTTATTTTGACTAGTCAGAAAAGAAATGAGATAACTATATGAATACAAGTTTGTCCTAATTGAGAAACAAACTTTAATTCTAAAAAATGGTGGAAGAAGAAGCTTTTCTTATAAAACCAAAGCAACAATATCATTTATCCCAATGAGTAAAGCAAGTTTATGGTGCCCAATCATGACAAGAAATATGGTTATTATGTGAATCCGTCTTTATCCTAATTGAAAGATAGACTTTGATCCTAAAAAAGGGTCAGAAGAAAAGTTTTTCAAATGAAAGCAAAGCATTAATGTTATTTATCCCAAAGCAGGGATTGAGTTTATAGTGCCTAATCAAGAAAAGAAAAGAGATTATCATGTGAATTTGTGTTTGTCCCAATTGAGAAATGAATTTTAATTCTAAAAAATGGTGGAAAGATAAGCTTTTCTTATGAAACCAAAGAAATAATGTCATTTATCCCAATGCGTAGAATGAGTTTATGGTGCCCAATCATGAAATTAAAAGAGACTATTATGTGAATCCATCTTTGTCCTAATTGACAGATGAACTTTGATTTTAAAAAATGGCTTGAAGAAAAGCTTTTTAAGTGAAACCAAAAGATGAATATCATTTATTGCAATTAGGGAATGAATTTTTGGTGCCTAATCATAAAAAGAAAAAAGATTATTATATGAATTCGTGCTTGTCCTAATTGAGAAATGAACTTTAATTCTAAAAAATGGCACAATGAGAAGCTTTTCTTATGAAAGCAAAGCATCAATGTCATTTATCTCAATAAGGAGAATGAGGTTATGGTGCCTAGTCATGAAAAGAAAAGAGATCACTATTTGAATCTGTTTTTGTCCCAACCGACAAATGAGATTTAACTTTAAAAATTAAAAATGATGGAAAGAGAAGCTTTTCTTATGAAACCAAAGCATCAATGTCATTAATCCCAATTAGGAGAACAAGTTTATAGTGCCTAAGCATGAAAAGAAAAGAGATTAATATGTGAATCCGTGTTTGTCCTAACTTACAAATGAACTTTAACAGTAGAAAATGATGGAAAGAGAAGCTTTTCTTATTAAACCAAAACATCAATGTAATTCATCCTAATGAGGAGAATGAGTTTATAGTGCCAATCATGAAAAGAAAAGTGATTACTATGTGAATCCGTGTTTGTCCTAACTGATAAGTTAACTTTAACTCTTTAAAATTATGGAAAGAAAAGCTTTTCTTATGAAACTGAAGTATTAATGTCATTTATCCTAGTAAGGAGAATAAGTTTATAATGCTAATCATTAAAAGGAGATTAGTATGTGAATCCGTGTTTCTCTCAACTAAAAAACAAACTTTAATTCTAAACATTGGTGGAAAGAGAAGGTTTTCTTACGAAACTAAAGCAATAATGTCATTTATCTGAATCAGTAGAATAAGTTTATGGTGCCCAATCATGAAAAGAAAGGATATTATTATGTGAATCCGTCTTTGTCTTAATTGGCAGACGAACTTTGGTTCTAAAAAATGGTGGGAAGAAAAGCTTTTTAAATGAAACCAAAGCATCAATGTTAATTATCTCATTGCAAGGAATGAGTTTATAGTGCCCAATCATGAAGAGAAATAAGATTATTATATAAATCCATGTTTGTCCTAATTGACAAATAAAATTTAACTCTAAAAAATAATGAAAAGAGAAACTTTTCTTATGAAACCAAAGCGTCAATGTCATTTATCCTAACGAGGAGAATGAATTTATAGTGACCAATCATGAAAAAAAAAATAAGAATACTATGTGAATACATGTTTGCTCTAATTGAGAAATGAACTTTAATTCTAAAAATTAGTGGAAGGAGAAGCTTTTTTTATGAAACCAAAGCAACAATGTCATTTATCCCAATAAGTAAAGCAAGTTTATGGTGCCCAATCATGAAAAGAAATGAGGTTATTATGTGAATCCCTCTTTGTTCTAATTGACAGATAAACTTTGATTCTAAAAAATGGTCAGAAGAAAAATTTTTCAAATGAAAGCAAAGCATCAATGTCAATTATCCCAAAGCAGAGATTAAGTTTATAGTGCCAAATCAAGAAAAGAAAGTAGATTATTATATGAATCTATGTTTGTCCCAATTAAGAAATGAACTTTAATTTTTCTAAAAAATGGCAGAAAGATAAGCTTTTCTTATGAAACCAAAGCAATAATGTCATTTATCCCAATGCATAGAACGAGTTTATGGTGCCTAATCATGAAATGAAAAGAGCTTATTATATGAATCCGTTATTGTGCTAATTGACAGACAAACTTTGATTTTAAAAAATGGTTTGAAGAAAAGCTTTTAGAATGAAACCAAAGGATGAATCTCATTTAACCCAATCGGGGAATGAATTTATGGTGCCCAATCATGAAAATAAAAGAGATTATTAGATGAATTCGTGTTTGTCCCAATTTAGTAATGAACTTTAATTCTAAAAATGGTGGAATGAGAACCTTTTCTTATGAAAGCAAATCATCAATGTCATTTATCCTAATGAGGAGAATGAGGTTATGGTGCCTAATCATTAAAAGAAATAAGATTACTATTTGAATTTGCTTTTGTCCCAATCGATAAATGAACTTTAACTTTAAAAAATAATGGAAAGAGAAGCTTTTCTTATGAAACCAAAGCATCAATGTCATTTATCCCAATGAGGAGAATGAGTTTATGGTGCCTAATTATGAAGAGAAAAGAGATTACTATGTGAATCCGTGCTTATCCCAATTGAGAAATAAACTTTAATTCTAAAAAATGGTGGAAAGAGAAGCTTTTTTTATGAAAAAAAGCAACAATGTCATCTATCCCAATAAGTAGAACGAGTTTATGGCAGCTAATCATGAAAAGAAAGGAGATTATTAAATCAATACATCTTTGTCCTAATTGGCAGACGAACTTAATTCTAAAAAATGATTGGAAAAAAAGCTTTTTAAATGAAACCAATGCATCAATATCATTTACCTAATACGGGGAAAGAGTTTATGGTGCCTAATCATGAAAAAAAAAAGAGATTACTTTGTGAATCCAAGTTTGTCCTATTGACAAATAAAATTTAACTCTAAAACATGATGGAAAGAGAAGCTTTTCTTATGAAACCAAAGCGTCAATGCCATTTATCCTAACAAGTAGAATGAGTTTATGGTGACCAATCATTAAAAGAAACGAGATTACTATATGAATCCTTATTTGTCCCAATTGAAAAATGAATAATTATTCTAAAAAATGGTGGAAAGAAAAGTTTTCTTTATGAAACCAAAGCAACAATATCATTTATCCTAATGAGTAGAACGAGTTTACGGTGCCCAATCATAAAAAAATGAGGTTATTATGTGAATATATCTTTATCCTAATTGACAAATGAACTTTCATTCTAAAAAATGATGGGAAGAAAGAGCATTTAAAATGAAACCATAGCACCGATATCATTTATCCCAATGCAAGGAATAAGTTTGTGGTACCCAATCATGGAAAAAAAAA
>JBBYHO010509447.1:0-12983 GCA_038382025.1 Adansonia gregorii | reverse complement strand
AGAGAACTGGGCGCTTCCCAACCCCTCTGTTAGCCTTTGCGGTTTTGCTTGACATGCAAGGATTTCAATAAGCAAATCTCTCTCGCTCTCTCTCTCTTACTTCCATTTCTCGTGTCTTTTTCGAGCTTACTTCTGCTGAAAAGCGATGGCTTCTTAACCAATCTTTCAATTTGATCTTCTGCTTGCTTAGTTCAAACGATGCAAAATGAACAAAAAAATGTAGCGGTGAAAACCCAATTTTTGTTGAGGGTTCTTTAGCCACCTAGATCTTGTTTATAACTTTTAACTTCACCTGGTTAATAAAACAGGGCATCGGGTTCTTTACTTACATTTAGTTTCAAGATTTTCCGACTCTTGTTGCTAAAAGAACCTTGTTTTCGATCTGGGCCTTACCTTTTTTTCCCCTTTCTTTCTTGTGCTTCTTTGAAGATAGTTGTGGTTTTGCTGGGTTATTTTAGCTGCCATTTAAGGGAAGCATTTTTGAAAGTTATGTACCTTGATTTTTGTTCAATGGAAAAGCATTCAGGTAAAGGAAAGGAAAAGGAGGTGATGGATTTTCGAGGCAATGGCTTGAGGGACAACCCCAGGAAATCTTGGAGATCTTTAGGCTTAGCTGATGATCATAGTACTACTGCTAGTTCAAAGCTGAAGTTTCAGTGCAAAGTTTGTGGCAAAGAATTTGAGTCGATGAAAGCTTTGTTTGGTCATATGAGGCATCACTCTGGAAGAGAAAAGAAAGGAGCTAACTGCCAAGAATTTGGCAGAAAGTTTCAATCTTTGAAGGCTATTACCGGTTATAATATGAGGCTACACCCTGTAAAGCAGCTTGGGGTCAATGGTGGTCAGGGCCTGGTGGTTTAAGGCAAGACCTGGTCTTGGAGAGCATAACGGTGAAGAGAAAGAGATCGAAAAGAATGAGGTACAATGATGCTCCAAACTCTTCACTTTCTAGGTTGAATGAATCATATTCTAGTGTCGTTGAATTTGATAAAGAAATGGAAGATGCTGCTTTATGTTTGATAATGCTGTCTAAGGGAGTAAGGAACTGGATTGAATTAAGTAATTATTTTTGGAAGTCTTTTGATAATAAGTCTGAGACTAAATATCTGCATCCAAATCAAGAAATTATGCAGAACGAAAATGGTGAGTCTTTCGAAGTGAAGAAACCAACAGTGGCTAAGTCTGATTCTGCTTTATCTGCATCTATGAACGTTTTCTATGCGAATAATATAAGTGAATGTAAAGAATTGGATTCTGGGATTATGATTAGTAGGGTAAAGAAGGTTGGATCAGAAGCTCCCAATGACATGCTCTATGGGGTTTTTGAATTCAGGAGGATGTATAAGGTGGATGATGATGATGAGTCTGGATTTGAATTGTATGACACTGAAATTGAGGGAAGAATTTCAGGGCAGGATTTGTTGGAAGGATTAGATTTAGCTGGTTTGGGATACTCAAAATCTAGTTCTTGCAAAGATCTTGCAATGCTTGATGCTTGTGATGATGCTGTACCAGGAGGAGATTCTTTGAACAAGCTGATAAGTACTCCATTGAATTCTGAGATCTCTGATGATTCCCAGAAAAAGAACAAATATAAGTGCAGGATCTACAGCAAGACTTTCAAATCCCATCAGGCCCTTGGAGGTCACCAAACAATCCACAGAAAAAGCAATTGCTGTGCTCTAGAGCAGATTGAGGATTCTGAGAAAATCACCCAGAGTTGCAGTTCTCCTGAAGTCAAGGCCAGTCACAAGCTTGTGAAGGTCGAGTATGTTGGGAATTCAGTGGAGGAGGAAATGAATGGGGTGACAATTTATGGAACAAAGGGGTATAAAGTGCATGAGTGCTGAATCTGTTTTAAGGTTTTTGCATAAAGGCGGGCTTTGGGTGGTCACAGGAGGTCTCACATCTTGAAGAACCTGGAAACCAATGACAAACAGCCTGCAAAGCAGCTAGAATTTTTTGATATCCACGATCTTATTGATCTTAATCTCCCAGTAATGCACAATGAAGAGGCTAATGGTGACATCGGATTCAAGTTGTGTTGGATTGGAAGTGACTGCAAGAGTAAGACGCTAGTAAGCCTTGTTGCTAACTGATAAAAGTTGGTGCCAAATATTTCATTTTTCAGAATTTCCAAAGCCTAAAATTCTCTGGTAGCTTTTCATTCAGATTTCAATGGTGATTCATATTTGGAGATAGGACCTTGCAGCTGACAGCTGTTAACTGCCACTGGCTCAGTTCTAGCTTACTTCTTTTAACTGATACTTGGTATGGAAAAGTTCATTGCCATTGATGCTTTTCTGCAGAGTTTCAACACCTTAATATGATTTTCTTTTTCTCCCCCTTTAAATCATATTGAAAAATAGAAGAAAATTAGATTTCTATGAGATATATTTCTCGTCCCGTTGTTGAAATGTTTTGAAGTATGGCAAATCCCAATGAATTTCAGGTTCTTTTCAGCAAAGCTACCGCATATTAGGCAGCTACCAGAGAAGCCAAGAACTGGATGATCATTCATCAAAGAAATCTTCTTCAGTATCCAAGCATCGAGTTCTAACCTTTACCTCCCCCCACCCCACCCCACCCCCCGCGGCCGCCCACGGCTGAGGTTGAAATTAAAGGACCTTCCCGGATTCAGATTGGCCTCTGCTGTCAATTCATAATCCTACAGTAAATTCATGGCCTCATCAACAGAGAAAACATCATGAACTATTGAATTTCTCCAACAGCCATGGCTAGATATGTTTGGCATTAATACTTCAAATATGCCAAATAATACACCATTGTTGTCTGTTGCATGCAGGAAAGAGTCTTCTGTAGACACAAGGCACAGCTAATATAATGCAAAAAAAGATTATTTACCAATTGAGTAGGTTTTACCTTCCCATTGCCTCAGGAAAGAACATATCTGGCCACATTTCTCGACCTTAATTTAAACCAATTCAAACTAGAGCTGATTTATGTCTTACAATTCAATAATTAAACTTTCTAATGCCAGAATCTCGACCATCGTAACAAACTAGATCAAACAAACTAGGGCTAACCATGCAAAAGGCTTTTAAGAATACTTTATTGTGAAGCAAACTTAAACTTCTTGGCTCAGAGAGAATGTAACAATTTCTCATTCATGAAATTGAGAAGCCATCCGTGGAATAACTAAACAAAGGTTAATAAGTTACAATAACTTTTCGCTATTGTTCAACAACAAAACTTCTTGATGGGCCAATTTAGACGGGTGTATAAATTAATTAGTTTTAAATGTTTTTATAATTCCATATATAATTGATATTTTATCAAATTGATCCTTGAATTTTGAATTTATAAATAAACCCATGGTGCACATAAAATTTTATTTTAATCCGATATATATTATGTCAATCAACTATGTCATTTTTCAAATATATATATATTTAACGATTGAATTTTTTAACATCAAAGAAATAGTTAAATATTTTTAGTTCACTCGAAATTTGAAATGCATAATTCATAAGAATAAAGCATGAAATCCAATGATCAAATTAAACAAATATAAAAACATATACTAATATAAGTGGATTATTCATCTTTTAATTTTATTGTATTTATAAAATATTCACTTATTTCGGCCTGTTTTCTTTATATGGAAAGCAAAATATGATAATATGATAAAAAAAGGAGCAGTTATTAGAGGCTATCTCTCAGCCAGTTACGGTAATTCCACAGGTTTGATGTTCCATATGTCCCGGGCATATTCATGAATTGTTCTGTCACTGCTGAAATTGTAAGAACCTGCAGTATTCAAGATCGACATTCTCGTCCATCTCTGCCACAAAACAGTAATAAATATTAGAAACAGATGAATAAACATTTTAATTTGAGTTAATATGTAAATTGGCTCCAAACTATATATTTTTTAACGATTTATTATTTAAAGAAAAAATTTTTGCATTTGGGTATTAATATTTCCATCAAGCAAGTTAACGAAATTACAGTAATACATAAAATACTTGTGGGTTGGTTGAGCAATATGAGTTTGCCACATTTTAGGTTAAATGTCATGTCACTATTTCAAAACATATTTGGCTTGATATGTGACTTGTACTGGTTGATCATGTCATGTGTAACAATGCTAGTTCATTGGGATAATCTACTTAGGTACTTGATTGTGAATTTCTTTCTTGGAATCAAATCAATAAAAAGTAGATAACTTGGAGATCAATTTACATATTAACCCTTTTAGTTTTTAACAGAGTTATATGCATCGAATAGGGTTGCACAGTATCAATCACAAAAAATAGGGGGACGTTGTAAAACAACGTAACAGCATTGCAATTTATGTTACTCTAATTCTTTATTTTTTTTAAAATACTCGTGTCTAATGCATATTCAGATATGAATATGGATATATGACTTTTCCAAAACCCTCCAAATACATGAAAAACTTGAAAAAAATTGATCATACCCATGTCCAACACTCACACATGAGTCCGAGTAACTTAAATTGCAGTCATCATATCCGGTTAAAAAAAAAAAATGTAGTAGTTCTTGCTTTGATGAAACATGCATGAATGTATAATGTAAGGGTATGCAAAGAAAAAGGTTACTCACTTGCTGGTCTTTATATGCCTCATCAACCTTCTCTTGGCATTCTACATAACTAGGGAAGTCCTTGCCAACAAGGAAATAGTCTGCACGACCGAAACCTTCATTTCCTTCTAATGATCCCATCAGTTCATCGTAGTTGTAAGATCCGAAGATGCCACTTCTGACAAATTCCTTAACTTCTTCAAAGCAAGGATCCGGAACAAACTGTAGTAAAGATGTCAGCCAGGTCAATGAAGTGAAACAACTAAGGAAAACCAGTAATCCGACCATACAAAGCATACCTTTCCCTCAGCTCTTTCTTTCCTAAGCCCGGCAATCTCATGAGCTTTAGCCCCAAAGAGGAAAAAGTTGTCTTCCCCAACCTCTTCCCGTATTTCAACGTTGGCACCATCCAGGGTCCCAATTAGAATGCAACCATTCATCACAAACTTCATATTGCTGGTTCCACTTGCCTCCATGCCAGCAGTACTGCATGTAGTAAAGGGAAAACAACGAAAAAACCGGAGGGTCGTTCAGATGCCCCAGTGTCTACTTTGCTATCCAATAGCGATAGAAGCCTCGTATA
Source organism: Adansonia gregorii (assembly GCA_038382025.1). Classification (NCBI taxonomy): domain Eukaryota; kingdom Viridiplantae; phylum Streptophyta; class Magnoliopsida; order Malvales; family Malvaceae; genus Adansonia; species Adansonia gregorii. Next base: position 7,831 of record JBBYHO010509447.1, on the reverse strand, counting down.
AAAGGCATACACCAAGCTCATTGCAAATCAAGAAAAAAAAAAAAAAAACATCAGATTCATTTTAAGTTAAAGCCACCATAGTCTGAGCTCGATTAAGCTTCATGCATTGAAGTTGAGCCAATTAATATAGGATAAATAATGCATGATGCTTCATCAAACGATTAGCATAGGCTTTCCCAAGCTATAAAGCAGATTATATCTATGTTGCTCCAACTCTTCATTTTTAAATAATTGTGTCCAACACACATATTTGGACATTGGTATAAGGTTATGACCCCCAAGGACCCTCCGAATACATAGTAAAACTTAAAAAGATTAAACAGACCCGTGTCGGACGCATACACATTGCTGATACTCGCACTCGAGTTTGAGTACCATAGGATTATATCCTCTTACCAGTAGGAGTTGTTGTGTAAGCTAGGAAACTTTCCTGCTTCCGCATCTTGTTTACAGTTTAAGCAAAAAGCAAAATTATGTAACTAAGAATTATCCATGCAATGAATAAAATTGAAATACCTGATATGTTGCGATAGCTCACTTGCAGGGATAAGCAATTCAGCCACACTTACGTTGTAGTCAGGAACAAAAACAACCTAAAATAAGAACATAACAAGACATTCAGTAAATCACCTATATCAGGACCATGACTAACGCTATTAGGTCCATTAATGATATCTTGTAATAAAGATGTACCTTCAGTAAATCACCTATATCAGGATCATGATTCACTGTAGCTCCAACATCAGTAATGAATTTAACAATTCTCTTGGCTTGCACATAAGTGGCAAACGCTTTTCCCCCAAATATACAAACACGTGGAACAAAATTTTCTTTTCTTTCTGAAGCACTCATTTCTTTCATCATCTTGTACCGGTAAACAATGCCCAAAATATTCAGCAATTGACGCTTGTATTCATGGATGCGCTTCACCTGAAAAAAAAGGATGAATTTTACATTTTAAAAGACTAATAACAATACATTTTGACAGAGCATTCAGATCTAACTGTCACACGACTATTAGCAATCGCTATGAAGGTCTAAAAGTATTTACAACATTATCACATGCAAATACTAAACAAAGACACTATTATGTCCGCAATATCAGCTAAAAACACTGTGTTGTAGACGTAATAGAATCTGGTTGCATATCCTTCTTAAAGAATATCTGCAGGCTCTTACTCTTAGATTGCGGCCCATTTATTGAGCTAAAGATTATGCACCTTTTACTTACATAATAAGTGCTTCCATTTATCTGATGATAAGTATAATTCTTTCGTTACTTTTTCCATAGTAGTTGACAAGTTACCTGGATGTCGAACATTGCATCAGGGCTTACTACATAGCCGGCCTTATCTTTAAGGAAGGACACAACCTTTAACTTGTTGCTCCGTTTTGCAGCCCTCCACTGGGCCTGAAGATCCTCATTATCTGCAAACTATGAACACAAGCCATAACACTGATTAGGGTCTTTAGTAATAACCAAAGGATCCAGAAGTTTTCTCATATGTACAGTCATTAGAATTAACCATAAAACGTGATCATTTTGTTTTTTGTTTTTGTTTTTGTTTTTTCCTTTTAGCGAAGACAAAGATACAAAGTTTTCACATATATCAGAATCCTACATGCTAGCTATTTCATGAAATCCACAAGCAACGCCTAACCTGTGAAATAACAACAAATATTAGACGTGCCTGTGTAATCAGCAAAACATGATGGGACAAGATGCTACAAAAGGCAATCTGGCTGTTTTTCTTGTGAAAGAAGCATTTTAAAAGATATCTCCAAAGTAGCTAGTTTATTGCTCACAAAATTTGCCAAGTTAAATCATCATTGGTCATTCACAAATCTCAAAGAGGGTGTAAATAAATTTCACTTCTATCACATGACCAAGAGCACATGTCAATATATGTTCAGAAACATACAAAATGATTCTACAAAAAGTTTTACAAGAGGGGGAAAAAGAAACCCAGATATGGCAGACTACCTTTCTAAGTTCAGCCAACTTTTCAGTATTCAAAACCCAATCTTCTGTGCCTGTCCAGTTCGTTATAATTTTACTCAACTCTGGATTGCAGAAACGTATCCATCTTCTAGGTGTGACCCCATTTGTTTTATTTTGAAATTTCTCAGGCCACAGCTGCCAAAATTTGAGCACAGAGATCAATAATAGGATCATTTTCCCAGTAGATACAAACTGAAGAAACTCAATTTTTATCATCAAGTTGCATACTTTTCTGATTAAACAAAGTAAGAGGTTCTATAAATTGCATTACCTGAAAAAAATCATTAAATACTTCGTCTTTTACTATCTCACTATGTATCGCAGCAACTCCATTTACTGCATGACCACCTACGACACATAGGTTAGCCATACGAACCGTCTTTGGGGGCTCTGGTACTGGTTCTGGGATCTTTTTCTTCCCTTGAGTGCCTTCCTTTACAGGTTTATTTTCTTCAGCAGACTCTTCTTCTTCTTCTTCTTCTTCTTCTGCTGCTGCTGCTGCTGCTTCTGCTTCTGCTTCTGCTTCTTCTTCTTCTTCTTCCTGTTCAGATTTTCCAAGTTCATCACTGGGAACAGGACTTTCCGTGGGTTTAACAAGTAAATCTGAAAAAGCAGCCGGCAGCTCAACATTTTCTAAAATTCTCATCTGCTTCAGTTTTTTCTCCAGTAAGTTAGAATCTGCTGTACCATACGCTGAAACTATGGTGCGAATTAGCTGCAAACAATATTAAGAGGCAGAAAATTGAGTTAGAATAGGTATTCCCCAAAAAAAAAAAAAAAAAAAAAAAGTTTTTGGATTATGTATGTGTTCCATCTGACCTCCTCATCAATCATTTCTATAATCTCCACATGTCGAGGCAACAGTTTCTGCATAAGTTCTAAACTCCATTTCTCCAAAGCCTCAGGTAGAACAGTATGGTTTGTATATGCCACAGTTCTAAAAAAGGCATTACAAGGTATACAAGTTATCAAACATAAGCCTATTTTAAGAATGAATATCAGTGATTAACGAATAGGGAGAAGAAAAAGCAGAAAATTAGAAGGGGAAGATCTATTTTTAGTTTTTCCTACAAAAACCATGTCATAGACAAAGCAAATTTGAGATAAATAAGTTAACTGTGAGAAAGTGCAAATGTCCAACATGCACAAGCACTGGTACCAAGCAAACATTCTTAATTTAATGAAACTCAAGTAACTAAAATTACAATAAATTACGAGTCAAAAATAAATTGAACACTGGAATAGATCAAAATTTTGAAACAGCAGAAAGGTATCTTTAATGTAGGTAACACAGCGTATGTCTTGAGCTTCTCAATAAACTCTTCTAGCACATTCGTTTGAAAAGAAAAAACTAAAAGATTTGTCATGCATAAGGGAAACAACCATGACCTAGAGTACCTTTGGGTGATATTCCAGGCCTCCTTCCAGCTTAAACCTTTCACATCAATCAAAATTCTCATCAGCTCTGGAATGCAAAGAGTGGGGTGAGTATCATTCATTTGCACGGCAACCTTCTCAGGAAATTCTTCCCATTTGACCTTTTCTCCCGACCTTCTCTCAAAACGTGCAATGATATCTTGTAGAGAGGCTGAGCATAAGCTATATTGTTGCTTCAAACGCAGGATTTTGCCTTCAATTGAGTCATCCCCAGGGTAAAGTACGTAGCAAATCTGATAGTCAAACATATTTTATAAGTCACGCCACTGTCCCACTTGGATCAACATTATGCATGAAAAATCAACACAAAAAAAAAATAAAACAAACACTAGATGTGATTAGGGACACAAATGATGCGGAGACAAATCGAAATGCAGTTAAAATTCTTGAGATTTCTGAAAGAGGGCAACCACAGAACAATTGCCCAAAACTGATGACGTACACTCTGTTACAAGACCAATAACCATTTTTAGAAATTTTGTTTTATTACTTTAGTTGTAATGAACCTTGTTTCATACTCCTCCGACATAGCTCCAGGCAGCTCAGATTTTCTGATGAGACTCTGAAGAGATGTCCCAACAAATAGCTTGGCTTATGAAGGCTAAGCAGATATATTGTCAGAAGCGAATATACAATGAAAAGAAATTAGAACAGACCTTTTCAGCGTTATATAGGGCCTCAGCTGCTTGGGTATGTTCTCCAGAATTAAAAGCAGATAGATCAAAGTCTTCTGCGGGAGCTTTTGTTGACCAGAGTCTTAGGTTGATCGTGGTTTTAGTTTTATATCCTGGTATTGGGACATCATAAGCAACAGCCTTAATATCCTCTCCTCCAATCCAGTGTTTCTTTCCATCTGAATCTGTAACAACCTTGCCATAAAACTTGATAGGATATGTAACATCGTTTCTCACAATTTCCCAAGGATTGCTCATCTAAAAAGAGCAACCACAATCAAGCCAAGATAATGATGTTGGTCAGTCAAGAGAGGGAAAAAGAAAAAAAAAAAAAAACTAGTATTCACTATGTACATGTTAGATAGATATACGTATACATTTGGGTCTACAATGATCGCTTCAAAAAGTGATAACAAACAGATAGCAAGTATACCTCAAGCCAATCTTCAGCAACTTCTTCCTGCCCGTCTTTTGTAATACGCTGTTTAAATAAGCCATACCTATATCTAAGTCCATAACCCCATGCTGGATAATTTAATGTTGCCAAAGAGTCCAGAAAGCAGGAGGCAAGTCGACCAAGGCCTCCATTCCCTAGGGCGGCATCAGGCTCCTAGAAATCAACCAAAGCATTTAGCTGCCATAACAGAACAATGTGAACAAAAGCATATAGACACCCTCCCTGCTTTCTTTTTGAAATACACAAAATTAATCAGAGAGGTGATTTTTAGAAAGAACTAAGGGAAAAAGTTTTATATTTCTAGACAACAGCACTATGGTAGCTGGTATAGGCTTCAAATAAGCTTTTGTCTTATATGGCCAGCTGCTTTGATAAAGAAGAAAATTTAAAAATAACTAACTCAATTACAGTTCCATTCAAGATAAACATCTATAGTTTAATTCTTGAGCAGGCTGGAGAGTCCTTTATCCGGTCCAATCATTTTCTATTGTCAGAATCTGTTGTAAAGTAAGGTATGCAAAAGAAAAAAATTACATAAACAAACCAACCTGGAAAGCTATATTTTCTAGGTTGTGCCCAAGCTTACTCAAAGCCTCCGCATAAGCTCCAGTAAGCCCTAAGTTACCAACTGCATTCAACAGTGCCCGACCCTAAAAAAGAAATAATAAATGCTGAAATAGAAAAGTCTTCAGAGTGAGTTACAGAACTCAAGTATTGAAGGACGAACAATTTCACACCTGTAGAAATTCCATTGACAAATAGTATGCCTGCTTTACATTCAATCTTTCGTAAAAATCATATGTAGCATTCCAGTTTATAATAAGAGCATCGCGAATACTTTGTGCGGTTGCAAAGAAAGCCTTCGGAAGATCGAATTTCTCGGGGGAAAACAATGGGGTGAACTCTGCATGGTATTTGATACTAGAGGCAATAGATGAAGCATCTGGAGGGAAAGCATGAAGAGTGCCTGGAGATTCTAAATCAAATAACAAAGAATAAAAGTTAAAATGAAAAGGGAAAAGTGAAGGACATTGTAATAGATTATATAAAATTTGACCTTATTCCAGAATTGTCCAGTGCAATACAAATTCAATTTATACTGATAAAAATTAACTATTTTGTGGATATTTTGCCCTAGCCTAATATTATACAAGACCGACACAGTATAAACTTCAAGTTACGGTTTTTGTGTGCTTTATACAAACTATTTTGCACTTAATTAGCTCATTACGAAATGAAAAATATTGTTCGTACTCAGATACTTTGACTGTGATCCTTCATTTCTCAATAAGCCAACTTCCATTCACGATGCTTGCCATGCCAGCATCAGAAAAGGATCCGAACCCAACAAATGATATGAATTATTTAGCTAACCAGCAAAATAAAAAGATAGCTTAATTAGACGATCTCAACCATCTAAGAAGCAAGCTATTTTTTTTTTCCATTTTTTCTCCCTTCCAATAAGCCATTGAAGGCTCCAAAATTATTCAATGACTCAATGGAAATAAGATAGCTTAGATCAACAGGTCAAGTGACTCATTCATGTCTTAAAAATCAACCAGATGATGAGTCCCAATCACTTTTCAGTGCTAATAAGGTAAAGTGAAAGTAGATACCATCCTAGCACATCAATAGATCTAACAATCAGATTATTATTATTATTATTTTGTTACTAAAACTCATTTTCTGACAACAGTCAATCAAACATCAGCTTCGACTAATATCAAAGATGCAAAGTTTAAATTCAAATCAGCAAAGTCTAGATGTGAGATAAAGATGATTCCAAAAGTATCAGACAAGAGTACGGATAGAAACAAAAGGTAATAAAAGATGAAGCCAAGAACCGAATCTTACTGTCAACAATAGTCAGCACTCAGCAACAAAAATCGCATTCAAACTCTTTCTCTCTCTCAGACACACTCAATATATATATATATATATATACATATACATACCTATACAACTTTAGATCTCATTCTTGATCCGTTGATCGTTCCACTAAAAACTTCATAACGATTAATTAATGTTTGAAAAAGAAAATACGAAAAATAATAAAATCCAACATCGTATTTTCACTTCACAATCAGTAGATTCTGAGTATCAAATATCAAGTAAACAATAAAAAGCCAATTAAACAACAAAATAAATTTCAAAATCGGCAAATTTCTCTTCTTTTTTTTTTTTTTTTCAGAGGAAAGTATCAGAAGCAAGCATTAACATTAAAGATTAACTTAAAAAAAATCCACAAGTTTCCAGTTAATCAAGCAGATAAACATACAAAAAATAAAATTTTAAAAAATAACAAGTAAAATGTAAAAGCAGAGCATTTGCATTTCTATACAGACATTACAAAAGGAGATCGAACCTTCTTGTTGAGTTACTGGATCTTTCACCTTCTGTTGCGGCTCACTCGACACACACCTCACGGAAAACGACCTCCTCATCGGCCTAACTCGCCACTTCCTAATCAGCATCAATTGTTTCGCTCTAATTCCACTTCCACATCCTCCGCCACGGCCACCATTTCTTCCGCCGCTGAAGTCAACGAATCTAGTCACCGCATTGCAACTCGAAACCGCTTCCGTTCCTCTCGGCGTTGCGGAACACCTCCAGGTAGCCATCTCTCTTGGCAATTTGCGAAAACTGAGGAGATCAGAGTCGTAGTATCGTGTGAAGTAGAAAATAACTGATTCACGAGAATTATTATATGCAAGGAGTTACAATCACCTGCTATCCAAATTATTTTTTTACATTGTACGCTTTTCCACATGGCAATATGTTATTAATCCATGTGGGAGATAATTTTACCGTCTAATATCACCGATTGCGGAGTTCGGATTACGTAAATTCATACCCCTTTTCCGCTTCCTTACCGTACACTTGGCGTTTTCTTATTGGTTTCATTGGAGATTGGGATCCGTCTTGGTGATGCGGGGTGATTTGAGCGGTGGAGTACTGGAGTTTAGGTGTCTGTTTTGGTAACGGAAGGAGAAGATTCTAGTTTAAGTGAGATTTTTTTTCATTCTATCATAGGAAAAGGACAATAGAGACTGGCGAGGGAAATATGGGTGCCAAGTAGCTCTGCTCCGTCCAGTTGTAAGCATATGATTGGGTTTTCGTAATCCTGTCGAGATCGTTATACGGCGAGTTGAATTATGACCCGGTCTAGAAGAAATCGAAAATCTATTTGAAATGCAGCGTTTCTTTGAATTGATTTTGGCATAGATATTAATCAAATATATTTAATTTAATTTGATATTT
>JBBYHO010509426.1:4317-19447 GCA_038382025.1 Adansonia gregorii | reverse complement strand
ATGACATTTTGATTTACTTTGCTGGAATAGTCATTTACGACACTGTAAAAGGTTTTTGATTTATTGTTGCAAAACTAGCTGTTTCTTAAAAGAGAAAATGTGTCTTTGATGTAGTGGAAATTGAATAACCAGGGCATTTGATTGCAGGGTTTGGGATTACCATTGATAAGTCCAAGGTTCAATGTATAACAAACTAGGTTCAACAAAGGTCTCTCAAAAAACTCAAGGGATTCTTGGGACCCACAGGGTATAACAGATGTGTTATTAGAAATTATGAAGTCAGAGCCAAACTTCTACCTGAGCTTTTGAAGAAGAATTCTCGTAAATAGAATGAAAATACAACATCTTTTGAACAATTGAAAGTGGCAGTGACTTTTGCCCTAGTTTTGTGTATGCTTGACTTTGCTAAATTGTTTAAGTTGGAGATTGATGCTTCAACATTAGGAGTCGGAGTCGTTTTGACCCAGAAAGAAAGGCTAATTGCTTATTTCAGCAAGGCTTTATGGCTTAAACATCAGGCATAGTCAGCCTATGGAAAAGAAATGTTAAAAATCTTCATGGAAATGAAAAAATTGAGTGCATATTTGATTGGAAGGCACTTCGAAATTAAAACGAATCAACAGAGCCTTAAGTTCTTGTCCAACTAATAAACAACTACACTTACATAGCAGTTATGGTGCTTAAAATTATGGGGTACGATTATGAGATTGTGTATCGACATAAAGCATTAAACACTATGGCAGATGTTCTTTCTAGGAAGATGGATGAGCCTACAACTACCTTACTCTCCATTTCTGCTATTTCCACAAACTTGGTAGAAAGGATACAAAAATCGTGGGAGTTAGACATGTTGCTGCAGAAGCTCATATGTGAATACAATTGGATCTTAGTTCTAATGCCAAGTATGCATTGCATGGTAATAAATTGAAGTGGAAAGGTAAGTTGGTGGTCGGTCAAGATTTTGGGCTTAGATAAGAACCATTAAATTACTTTCATGCTAGCTCCACAGGTGGCCATTCGAGGACACAAACTATACATATGTTAGCCATTATTTTATATTGGAAAGGCCTAAGGAAAATTGTCAAGAGGTAGGTGCGTGAGTGCATTATGTGTCAGTAGAATAAGTACGAAATAGTAGCTAGCCTAGATTTATTGCAGTCTCTTCCTATGCTAGAGAGAACCTACACTAACAAATCAGTGGATTTTATAAAGGAGTTGCCAAAGTTTGGTAACAAGGACAACATCCTTCTTGCGGTTAATAGGCTTAGTAAGTTTGCATAATTTTTTTGCTCTTATCTCATCTTTTTACAGCTTTGCAACTCGCTTTTCATGGACAACGTCTTTAAACTCCATGGTCTTCTTTCAAGTATTGTGTCTAATCGTGATAAGGTATTCATTGGTCAATTTTGGCAAGAACTATTCAAGAAACTTGAAACCTCTCTGAAATTTTCCACAGCCTGTCATCCTCGAACAAACCTCCGATAAAAATGGTGAATAGGTGAATGGAAACTTACTTATGCTGCATGACCTTGAATGACTCAAAGAATAGAGTCAATGATTGGCCTTAGCAGAATGGTGGTACAACATCACATTTCATACTACCATTCATTACACCCTATACGAGGTTGTTTATGGATGGACACCTCTAGTCCATCTACCTTATATGGCAAGGGATTCTCTTGTGGAAATTATTGACAAGAGCTTGTGAAGCAGCCATTGAAATGTCGAATTTGAATTTATAGAGTGTCCAGACTCGAACGAAAAATTTGGCTGATAGGAAGAGAACTGCTAGGGAATATGCTATAGGCAAATATGTGTATGTGAAGCTTCAACCCTGCCGTCAAAAATCAAAGATCAATAGAAGTAATTTGAAGTTGGCAACTCCCTATTTTAGGCCATATCAGATAATTGCAAAAGTGGGTCAAGTAGCTTATCTCTAGGAACTTCCTTAGCGGTCATCCCGTTTTTCACATTTCATAACTTAAGTTGCATGTTGGAGATGCTCTTATACTCAGTCCCAATTACCTCGGCTTGATGAAGATGAGACCATTCCTAAAACGTCGTTATATATTTTGAATAGGAAAATGATTAAAAAGGGAAATAGGCATGTTACAGAGGTTCTAGTAAGCTCAATCAAACTCGTTTCCAAAAGATGCCACACGAGAGATGTTACATGAGTTGCAAGAGAAGTATCCATCCTTTAATCCTCAAGGACAAAGACTATTTTAGCCAGGGAGTATTGTTACAGACTTGAATCAAAAAATAATTTTCAATTTTCTGTAGTTTAGCCGTTGTATCGGGTCAGGGTGTATTAGGTATGGGTTATTCTGCAAAGATGGCCTATGTCATAAGGCCTAGACCAGTTAACAAAATCAATTTAGTCATTTTGTAGGCCTAGGCGGTTATTTTGGATCATGCACCACAAATGTATATATAAGTGCAGACTTCAACAACGTCTTTATGATGATGATCAATGTATCACCTTGTCTCCATGCCTTTTTGAGAAATTCCAATAATGAGAAAATCTGACCACGTGAGTTGGTTCAACTTGGTTCGACAGTGCAATAGTACATAAAAAATCAGATTTTTTGTGACTTGCTAAGAACTGTTAAAAATTTAAAATTCGAAAAAAAAGTGATTAAATTGAATTGTCATGTGTTTATTAACTTAAGGCTTTTTCAAATCAAATTCAGTTTTATTTTTTGAACTTTTTTTAACTCATTTTTAAACCCAAAGGGTCTAAAATTAAATGCATTTAATCCTTTTTTTGGCTCATAAGGCTTTTTTAGTCAATTTTTTCTCAAGGTAAAATTCATCAACGCAATTATATATATATTTGGGTTATATTATTTACTTTTTTAATTTTTTTATAATTTTTTAAATTTTTCTTAATTATTTTTTTAATTATTTTATGTTTAATATAATTGAATTGACTGATTCAATCACTTCAACTGATTTGATTTCAATTTTTTTTTATTTTTATAACTTTTAAAATTTTTTTAATTAATTATATTTTTAATTATTTTATTGATTCAATTCACTCAATCAATTAAACTAAAAAGGGAAATCAACCAGTTTGCTCCTAGTTCGTTTTTTATTCATTGAGAAATTTTCTGTTTTCGGCATCTACTGTTCTTCTCCGCTGTATAGTCTGTTCTTCTCGTTTCTTTCTTCCTTTCTGCTCTTGGTGCCTGCTAACCTTGTTCACATGTCGGATTGTTGAGGCGTATGACAAATCAATTTCAACAGCGGTCAAACTGAAGAAGAATAGCTGAGAGAGCTTTCTCGCATATATTTTCAAGTCATCTGCACAAATGTTTTTAGAATAGTAAGTCGCTTATATCATTTCTCAACTTTTGATGTCTATGTTTTGCTTTAAATTTTCGTTCCTTTTTTCCCTGATCGATTGAGGGTTTGTTAGTGCTCTTCTATTAAATAACTCTGTTTTGTTCAAAATGCCAATGCTATATAATTTAATTTACTTTTTACTGAAAGGAAAGTTGTCTTTCCTCACTTCGTCGATCATGGTTCGCCTTCGAACTTTCTTTCAGTTATCTTGTTTATAATCTATTTGATTCTAGGAATTAGACCTTCTATGTTCGCTGTCCTTTATCTAGAGTCCTGATTTGGGGTCTTTGGATCCTTACATGACAACTTATGTTTGTGGTTTGAGTGGTTCTTGACAAGATATCGAAGCCAACGTAGTTTCTTGCCCGTTGTTATGTTATTTGTTGCCTATGACTAAAGAGTAAAGTTGTTCGCAATTGGTTAAGTTTAGAGTTTGTTGTCTCAGAGTATGCTTGTTAGAATCAATCCTCAAATTTGTTACCTCTAGTTTCAGGATTAGGATGTAGCAGCTTTCACCTGTTTTCAGTATTCAAGTTCCAAGATACTAAATAGTTTTTTTTTTCCTTTTCTTTTTTAAAGAGAATTTGGTGTATAGCTAATGGTCTTTGAGTTTGATGGGGCTGCTTATAGTGCAGGTGCCTTTACTGCAATTGTGAATATCAATATGACCTGTGCGAATGATTTTGTATCCTTGAAACTAAACACTCAATTGGGTGAGTTACTGTTTTTGAAGTTTTAACTTTTGCTTGGTTTTGCGTATAGATCTTGCATATGTAGTTTCTCATCTAAAACTGTAGAATTAAAGTCAACATTAAACAATAAGCACTAACTGTTGGAAATCAATAATAAATGAAAGAGTGTATAATAAAAAATACATATATCAATATGTAGGTTATCGTATATAAATACAAAATGTTAAATTATTTTTCACAATTGATATCTGAGTTAAATAAGAAATTGCTATCATTGTGTACACTTGAATTTAGGTTTGGGCTTGGCTTAAAAAATCAAGAGGGCTTTATCTATATAAAAATTTAGTCGATCAACTCAATCCGTTGTCTACCATTAAACATTTTGATAATAATCTTAATATTAAATTTTGATCTTTTGTTGCCGTTTTATAATTTTAATTTGTTGAAACATTGGCTTCAATGGCATTTAAGCCATTGTGTGAAACGATGGCATTAAAATACCTTAAATCATAAAGCAGTTTCATTTTTCCTTTTAACAGAATAAAAGCCAAGTTTGAAGTTGACGTTTTGGAAGGTCTTTAATGTATGCTAAAGAAAAAAAAAATTCATATAATAGGAGTAGCTATCTTGGAAAATAGCAAGGTCCATCTTCCTCCAATTTGTGTTATTTCTAGAGAGAAAAATTTATTACCATCTTTGAAAGTGCTATCGATCGGTAACCAGATTGAGGAGGCTTGGGAGACATATTGTAAAATCGGTGGAGCACATTTGGGCAAGCAATAAACGTCTTAAGGTCAGAGGTTGCAAATTTTGACTCGATCAGATATCATTTTTTTCGTCAATTTATCTTGTATTTAATTTTTTTCCTTAATCGAGAGCAGTGTTGTTTAACGAGTTATTATTTTGCAGCATTTTAATTTTAGACATACTATCAACACGAGAATTTCCAACAACTTAAGACTTTTATGGTATATTTTTCAATATACTATTTTGAATTCTGCCGGTTGCTTTCTAGCAGAATTTTCTTCCGTTCGAATATACTGCTTTGCAGTTTTAGTCGATATTGATTATTAGTTCCGTTTCTATACTATGTCTTTTTAATACTGGTTTTGATTGTTTATGCCGAACATTGATTTTGCCTTATACCGACCCTGGTTATGCTGCTTTATCCGCTAAAACAAGGTTGTAATTTATTTATTTATTTTATGTCTACTCTATATATTCACAAACTTGAATGTGATATCGTTTTAATTCATTTCTTTAAAGGTTGCTTGTTGTGATATAAGTTTACTTATTCCAAACAGTATTTGTCATATAGATTTTCTTTATGTATACATATTATATTTTATTTGATTTCACTTGTTGAAAATCGTGCTATATTTCATATATAGTTTTTTGGTCTTTCCCTTTTCTAATTACATCTATATTGCCATCATTTTTGATTGATTGTCCTTTAGTGGATTTTACTAATTTTATATATACATGTATTTATACATATTGTTTGCATGAATATATATTGTGACAGAATTATAATTTTATTTTTTAAGCCTCTGGTTGTTAACTGCATATATATTTATTTGATATTATTAATTTGTTTGAAGTCTTATATAATGAATAGACTTATGTGGTTTTTGTTAATTTATTGGTGCATGAATATATATATATATATGTATCTACGTATATGTATATGTATATATATTATTTGTTTATAAATTTTCTTGAAACTGTATATATAGACTCGGTACTTTACATTTTTCTTTAAATTTCTACAATCTGGATATTAAATAACTTGATTCGTTTTATTGTTATTTTATTAATCTTTTCTTGATTTTTTCTCAAAAAGGTGTGTAACGGTTTTAATTAGTTTCAATCAGTTTGGGTATGTTCTTGGTAATTTTTTCTGATTTGGTGGATTCTTTTATATCCATATTCGCAGTTATTAAATTATATACAAGATTACTAAGTTAATCCTGTTATTTCATGGGAACTTGCTTTGTTTGTAATAAGCAAGGACATCGTGTCAAAGATTGCCCTCATAATCAAAACAAAAATAAGAAAAAGAAAGCTCAAGCCAACTTAGTTGATGATAATGAGATTGAGCTTGTCGTCGTGGTGTCAGAAGTGAACTTGGTAGAAAACCTGAAGACCTGGTGGGTTGACACCGATGCTACTTGCCATGTATGTTCTGATAGGAAGAGTTTCATCTAGTACAAAGAAGCTGCTTCTGATGAGCAATTATTTATGGGAAACTCTTCAGTCTGTAAAGTTCTTGGCCATGGAAAGGTGGTATTGAAGATGACCTCGAGGCCTTATAGGTTTTTAAGCATTTTAAAATCGAGGTTGAAAATCAATTAAGCAAGAAAATTAAGGAGATAAGGAGTGATCGAAGTGGTGAATACGATGCATCTTTTAATGAGTTCTGTGTAGAACATGGAATAATCCATCAAACCACCGCTCCTTATTCCGCTTAACAAAGCGGTATTGTAGGGCGCAAAAACCGTGCGTTAAAAGACATGATGAATACTTTGTTGATTAGTTTAGGGTTACCTCAAAACTTGTAGGGGGAGGCCATTTTAACAGCAAATTATATTTTAAATAAAATACCTCACAAGAAATCAAAAAAGACATCTTATGAGTTATGGAAAGGCGGGAAACCTTCTTATAATTACATGAAAGCGTAGGGGTGTCTTGCTAAGGTAGTGATTCCTCCATTTAAAAAGGTCAAGATCAGACCTAAGACTATAGATTATATATTCATTAGAAATGCAAATAATAGTGCGGCTTATCATTTTCTTGTGTATAAGTCAGACATTCAGGACATGTATGTCAATACGGTCATTGAATCGAAGAATGCATCATTTTTTGAAAACGTTTTTCCATACAAGGAAATAAGACAAATAAGAGAACCCATAAGGATTCGAGTATTCATCCACAAGAGGAAGAGGAGGATCAAGTCAAACCCCGAAGGAGTAAACAGACTAAAGTGCCGGCAGCATACGGTCCGGATGTTTTAACTTATTTGTTAGACAATGAATCTCAGACTTTTAAAGAGGCTATGTCATCTGCAGAAGCACCATTCTGGAAAGAGGCCGTTAATAGTGAAATAGAGTTCATCATGCAAAATCATACATGGAAACTGGTGGATTTTCCTCACGGGCATAAGCCTTTGGGATCTAAATGGATATTTAAGAAGAAGATGAAAGCAAATGGATAAGTATAAAGCTTGACTTGTAGTAAAAGGATACAAACAAAAGGAAGCGCTTGATTACTTTGACACGTATTCACCAGTTATGAGAATAACATCAATTGAAATGTTAATAACTATAGCAGTTCTTAACGACCTCGGAATACATCAAATGGATGTTAAGACAGTTTTCCTGAGTTAGATGAAAAAATATACATGGAACAACCCAAAGGGTTTAAGGTTCCAGGACAGGAAAGCAAGGTGTGGAAGCGTGTTAAATCATTATATGGTTTAAAACAAGCACCAAAACAATGACATAAAAAATTTGGCAATACTATGTTGACAAACGGGTTTCGTATAAATGAATGCAATAAATGTGTATACATAAAGAATACACATAATGGGTATGTTATTGTTTGTCTATATGTAGACAACATGTTAATCATAGGCAGTAATAATGAGATAATTAGAGCCACCAAAGCATGGTTGACCAGTAAATTTAGCATGAAAGATATGGGTTTAGCAGATGTGATTTTAGGAATTAAAATTCCTAAATCATATAATGGTTTGGTGTTGACTCAGGATCCTTATGTAAATAAGATCTTTGAGAAATTTAATAAGAATGACACCAATGTGGCTAAAACACCCATAGATGTTAATTTACATCTATAAAAAAATACTGGTGATGGGATATCGCAGGTAGAATATTTGCAAATAATTGGTAGTCGAATGTATCTTATGAACTGCACAAGACCAGATATAGCTTACTCGGTAAGTAAACTGAGTAAATACACAAATAATCCTGGGCATGATCACTAGAAGGCCATCGTGAGGGTACTTAGATATTTGAGATATACCTCAAATTACGAATTGCACTATACGAGATATCTAGCTGTATTTGAAGGATAAAGCGATGCAAATTAGATATCAGATACTAAAGACTCGAAATCCACTATCTTCTAAGCAAATATGTATAGCCAGATCCATTATGGAATCTGAATTCATAGCTTTAGATAAAGCTGGGGAAGAAGCGGAATGGCTTCTAAACTTCTTAGAAGATATTCCAGGTTGGCCAAAACCTGTGCCGGCAATATGTGCACATTGTGATTGCCAATCTGCAATTGGTAAGGCACAAAACAATTTGTATAATGGTAAGTCTCGACATATTCATCGCAAACACAATATAGTAAGGCAATTGCTCTCAAATGGAATTATTTCTATTGAGTATGTGAAATCAAGAGATAAATTACGGATTCACTTACAAAAGGTTTAACTAGAGAGCAAGTCTTTAAATCATCAAGGGGAATGGGACTTAAGCATACAAAATAAAAGTTACATAATGGAAACCCAACCTAATTGATTGGAGATCCCAAGAGTTAGGTTCAAAGGGACAACTAAATTATGTTAACTTAGTGAAAGCACTGAAAGAGTTAAATACTCTTACCCATTCCTATGATGAATCAGTGCCGCTTGCAAAAAAGTTAGGTTAAGTTATACTTTTAATGATTCTTATAGCCTGATAAGATTAAGTGGGGTATGATTCTTATAGCTTGACAAGATCAAGTGGGGTATGGCAGGATACCCTTAATAAGAAATCACCTATGTGAGTGTGAAATATGGCCATTTCTATAAGAATAGATAGGCTAAATTCTCTAGAGCACTCTCTGGAACCAAGACGTGTTTGGGGCCAAAATGAACACAACCACGAGAACCAAAGGTGTTCGAAGAGGAATTGTGCGACAACTATTGTCTGGGTTTACATGAAAAGCTAAATAGTTCAGGACATCAAGTTCACTAGTTAGCCGAGTAAATCCGATAGTTGTCGCTATGGAAGGTTCAAAGCCAAAAGCTACCTGTCCAAATGCAATAACTCCTTGAAGGTATTCTCTCTCATTTTGAGTCAGTTTGTCATTTTAATCAGATAATTTTCATTCATATGGGGGATTGTTGGATATCAATAATAAATGAAAGAGTGTATAATGCAAAATACGTGTATCAATACGTAGGTTGTCGTATATAGATACAAAATGCCAAATTATTTTTCACTATTGATATCCGAGCTGAATGAGAAATTGCTCTCATGATGTATACTTGAATTTGGGTTTGGGCTTGGGTTAAAAAATCAATTGGGCTTTATCTATACAAAAATTTAGTTAATCAACCCAACCCGTTGTCTACCGTTAAACATTTTCGTAATAGCCTTAATATTAAATTTTGATCTTTCTTTTCCGTTTCATAATTTTAATTTGTTGAAACGTTGGCTTTAATGGCATTTAAGCCATTGTATGAAACGATGGCATTAAAATGCCTTAAATCATAAAGCAGTTTCATTTTTCCTTTTAAAAAGCCAAGTTTGAAGTTGACGTTTTGGAAAGTCTTTAATGTACCATTTCATAAATTTTAATTTGTTGGAACGTTGGCTTTAATGGCATTTAAGCCATTGTATGAAACGATGACATTAAAATGCCTTAAATCATAAAGCAGTTTGATTATTCCTTTTAACAAAATAAAAGCTAAGTTTGAAGTTGACATTTTGGAAGGTCTTTAATGTATGCTAAAGAAAAAAAAATTCATATAGTAGTAGTAGCTATCTTGGAAAATAGCAAGGTCCATCTTCATCTAAGAGAGAAAAATCTATTACCGTCTGTGGTTCGTTGTGTTACCGCTTGAGAGTGCTATCGACAGGTAACGAGATTGAGGAGGCTTGGGAGACATATTTTAGAATCTGTCGAGCATGTTTGGGCGGGCAATAAATGTCTTAAGATCAGAGGTTGCAAATCTTGACTCGATCTTATATCATTTTTTTCGATCAATTTATCTTGTAGTTAATTTTTTTTCCTTAATAGAAAGCAGTGCTATTTACTGAGTTATTATTTTGCAGCATTTTAATTTAAGACATACTATCAACATGAGAATTTCCAACACTAACAAGGTATCTTGTTTATTTGTTTCTCATATCATCCCAATATACATTACCACATCTTGTTCCACTTCATGAAAAATAACTTTTCTTGATGCTTTGGCGACTGGTGTTTTTTTTGCCAATCACCAATGTTGTCCATTAAGTTTAAACTCTTCCCATATGTTTTCTATTTAAATTAAATAATATTTGAATCAAAGGGTTTCAGCTTTTGTGCCTTTACATGTGTTTGCGAATGCTTTGTCAGCATCAATGGTAAAAGAAATTCGAAGCTGCTGATTTGTTCCCTGTTTGTGGGTCTTGAACCTTGCTTAGCCTCAAATCACACAAAGTTAACGCTTATAACTGCAAACTAAGTTTGTTTCAGTCATTCATGCTTAAATAATGCTAACACAGAATAGAATATTCTGCATCTTTCAGGTAGTAATTATTACAAAAACCATAGGCGGTTAAAGGTCGCTGGTGCCATGGCAGGTAGTGATGGATAAAAAAAAGGTGGTGCATATAGTTTAACATTAAAGCGATATCAGGCTAAAGCAGATAACATTGCCTGTGCTTGTCTGGATAAGAATGATGGCTACAATCTTTTGTAGGTAGATTTGGAAGTACATTATTCTAGTTACAGGACACCTCACATCCACATTTGAACAGTATTTAGGCTTTTGTCCCTCTACATAAGCAATCTTCATTCTTTGTTATCTTTTATTTAACATTTCAGATTTAAAATATTTGGATCTCTTTTTCTGATTCAAGTAATGAGATTTTGTAATATTGTCAACTATTTTCTTAATAAATGTTGTATTTAAATTTTTGTTAAGGACCTTTGCTGTTTTTGCAGGAAGTTTCCCAATTACAAGGTTTTTTGTGGTTTTCATTCTAATTTCCTTTACCATACTAATTTAGGTATCTCATTTACTAATAAGCTAAAAGAAAATTTGGATGCCAAAGTTGGGAATTGCTTTCAACTTGACAAGGTATTGGTTTTTGTTAAGCATTTTCGTTCTTTTGCATGTGCTTTGCTTTCGCATATTTTATTATAATTTTTTTTATCTCTACATCACACTTTCTTTCCTAAATTTTCTTGATGCCACTTTTATATTAAATATCCCTTTTAATCATTTGCTACAACCAATGAACGGATTAGCAAATGAAGAGATTGCTGAAGGACTGTGGAATCTTTATGTTGGGGATAAGAATAAGGTTGTGAAAACTTAACAATTTTATTGGGAGTTGTCTTCAAAATTTGTATCTTCACTTAGCATTGTTTTTTTTTTTTTAAGGGTGCCATTGCAGAGGCTGGTGTTAGAAGGGAAGGTTGGAATCTTTTTCCTCTTTATTTTCTTGTGTTTGTAATCAATACTGTGCTATACTATACTATACTATACTATACTATACTATTATATATTAAAAAAATCCCTTAAAAGCTTAAAAGCTGACAGTTGTCCAAAAGGTAAAAATATAATTTTTGGAAGATCGAAACGTTAAGAAACCTGAACACCCCCCCCCCCCCAAAAAGGAAAAATGGCGAGATGAAGGATGGTAATGGGAAAAAGGGTTGGAGCTTCGAGTTTATTCACTCTTCTCCTGCCGTGATTGTCTTCCACTATTTTCTTTCTATTTGCCCTTGAAAACATAAAAGAAAGGAAGACTTTTTTTTTCTTTTTTTGGTTCAGTTTCATCCGGTAAACCCAACTGGGCAGTCTTTGCATGGAATGCGGCCAATGAGGATGATGAATTTTAGCTCACAACTAAGGGCTAATGTAGCTTTCTATGCTCAACAGTTTTATCTAGGGACAGATAAGGTAGCAGTTACCGCAACAAGACAACTGACATCTCCTCAGGCTTTTTTTTCTTCTGAGGATGATGTAAATAGCACTTTCCCCTTGATGGATCCGTGAACTAAATGCTTTTTTTCATTCGTTGCAATTGGGTGAGGTTTCGTTTTTTTTAACTTCATCTTAATTTTTGTTTCATCTTTTCCACTGCTTCTTTGTTCGATTTCCTCCGTTTTGATAGTCTTTTCTTCTTCTTCTTCTTCTTCTTTTGTTCTTTGTCAGTTTGGGGGCTATGATTTACAAGATTGGTGTAGGTTTTGGGTTTGCATTTGTCAATTTTTGTCTGTGTCTTTTTTTTATGTGTTAAAATTTGCTTTCATGCTTGCATTACTTTTAATTTTTTCTTTTTGGTTTTGGAAGTGGATCTCGGATTATGCGATGCTGGTGTTTTGCATGGTGATTTTATTTGCATGTGAATTGGATGACATATATGTATATTTTAAGTTTGTTTATCTTTGTTCTTTTGATGAGCAGAAAAATGTCAACTGCTGTTTCTTATTTTTATTTGTTCAGTATTACGTTTTCGAAATTGGCAAAGAGAGGTACTGATTTGGATTCAAGGTTAGTTTCCTTTTTTTTTTTTTTACCAGTTCTTTGTGTTTGCATGTTTTATTGTAGCACTGTAAGTGTATGTCTTTTTTTTTTCTTTTGAATGTTTGTTTCATAAAAGTTGAAGCTAAACACTGAAAAATTATATTCATGGTCTAGGAGAGTTTCTCATATGTTTGGGTTGAGTGTTGTTCCCGAATATGCTAAAGATGGAAGCTAAGATGTCATATACACCTATGTATTTTGGAACGGTTATGAACCTCTTCCTGCCATACACTATCCTACATCTCAATTGGGTCACCTTTGAAATTTGTGTTTTTTTAGTTTACTTCATCAACATTTCATTTCCTTGAGATTTTTTTTTTGGATGGCATAGTATATTTTCGAGGGGAGATATGACCTAGTGCAGTTAATTAAGACAATGCAGAAAATGGGATTGTATATTCATCTTCGCATTGGACAACCTTATATTTGTTCACATTGAAATTGACGCTACTTACTATTTTTATTTTCCCTGCCTTCATGGTTAGAAGAAAATTAACCTCTTAGCATGTTTAAGAGTGACTGCATGCTTGATAAAGGATGTGTTTTTATTAAATTTAAGTTTTTTATTTTCTGCTTCCTGTATCTAATGCTGGATTTGAGTGGCTTGCATTTTCTTCCTGCTACAGAGGATTTCCTGTTTGGCTAAAGTATTCCTGGTATAATCTTCAAGGTGTTCTATTCTTATTTTTCTCCTTTGAAATTTTTAACCTTTTAGTCTATTTTCTATAACTAGTGTTTGTTCTATGAATTTCTTTGCTAAAACAGGAAAATCCCAAAAAATGAAAAAGAATGTCTTTTCAACTTGAAGAAGAAAAGTAAGTAAAGAAATTGGAGAAGTCAAAAAGTTAGTAGGCTTTAAGTAAATTCTAATTTTTCTTTCTTTTGTTTTTCTTTTTCCTACATAGTGCAATGCAAGGATTTACCAAGAAAATTGTCCAAATGATGAAGAAAAATTTTTGTTTCACATGGTGGCCGCATCATCCTTTGTTATCAATGAGATTCTTATTCTTTAGGGACATTTGGCATTGGCTGAATGTGATGACGTGTAGGAACTTTTTGCTGGCATTGTTAATGCCATTTTTCCAGTGACTAACTGAATAATTGCTATGGTTGTTCAAATCCTTCTACTGTTCCTTTTATATGGAAAGGCTGCTTTTGGCTTCACTCTTTAATTGCATATGCCGATTTTGGTTCTTGATTGAGCATCGTGATGTTATATTTTGGTTTTCGCTTTCTATAAGTTGAGATATTTGGACATGCAAAGCTCTCATTCATGTTCTTTGAGTAACTACTGATATGTGTTTGCGACAGTATTACGGATAGCTTTCCTTTGGTTATTCCAATAAGAAGGCGCTCAATTAGAAAAATTTTGTAGTGTATCAACACGGCTTTCATATTGGTCTCGATTGACAATATGCTTAGCTAATTGCTAATTGATTTGCGTCTTTTAAAATATTTTTATTAATTGACGCCAACAACAATTCAAATGGTATAGTATTTTTCAGCTCTTTTTATTTTATTTTATTTTTATTTTTGTTCATCTTGGTAGTCTTAACAAGTTGCAATAAAGAGGATAGGAAATCATTGTGTCAGTAGTTCTTCTCATTCTATGAGTATAAAATTAATAATTTTTAACATTGTTGCTGGACTAACCTACAGTTATTTAAGCTAGGGGTCACACTGTTTCACACGTATACATGAAAGATTAATGAAATATTATACAAATTAAAAGATTGGATTAAACATAAACTTTTTGTGAAATAATGAAACTTTTGATAATGTTGTTCCACAGAGATGCCTTTGCTCTCCCTCTCTCTCTCTCTCTCTCTCTCTCCCACTATATATATATATATATATATATATGTTTATACACGATCAAAGTACTATAGAGTGGTGATCAGGCATATAAATTATATGTACAGTATAGTTTTGGTTATAGTATATATTGCTTTTTTTAATTATTATTTCCACATCTTATGGTTCAAATTTAGTTCAAGTGTCTCAAAAATACTTTCTTTGTGATAATTTAGCATGTTTAACTAAATTTTTTATTGTGGTAACATGTTTTCCCTTCTTGCGAAAGAATGGGTTAAGTAATGTATTCAATTGGAGGTTGCCACCGTCCTTTATTTTCACAAGTTAATGTATATTTTTTGCATGTTTCTGCTGTGTATTTCTACTAACTTAGCTCTGATGTATGTACCTCTTTTTTTTCTAATAGTAAATAACCTTGTAGTACTTTATTTCAATTTGGTAGCAATTGTATGTTTATAATGATTCAAAAGTAGTTACCCGATGCAGAGCAAGAGTTGCACACTAGTAGTAGATTAATTGAAACTCTCGGATTAGATAATATGTTATTTGGATAAATTATCCTACTCTTATTGAATTGAAGCATTGGGGAATTTGGTAGTCGAGAAATGCAACATCGGACTTTTGTTGCTACAGGAGCCAATTTGGAAGTTGATGAGTAATGCAACATCGGACTTCTGTTGCTGCGGGAGCCATGATTGCTTTATCAAATATATTGAAAAAGTTTTAACTCATTAAATAATAT
>JBBYHO010509405.1:9995-20645 GCA_038382025.1 Adansonia gregorii | reverse complement strand
AATTAATTTCCTTGTCGTGTTTAATCCAAATTTGCTGCTTAAAATTTTTGTCTAAATTTGTTCTATTTCAACAGTATCCTGCTTCGACAAACTTTGCCTTCTGCTAGTTTTCGAAGAAGATAATTAAAAAATATATATGGAGAAAAGATGGTTTAATTATCACTTGGGATATGTATCTTTTTGGGGACAAATGAAATGAATATCAACGGTTATTTGCTACCCCAAGCCATTGTTATGCATGTCATTGTCTATGCGAGTTGTACCTGTTGATGATACATATACATACATACATACATACATACATACATACATACATACATACATATATGTGTGTGTGAAAGAAATTAATCCAAATGCTAGATCATAATTAGACCATCTTTTCACTATATTTTTTTTTAATTTGTTTTCTTCGAAAACCAGCAGAAGAAAGGATAAAGACTACATTTATTTTTTCAATTATTCGAATGGGTTATATTTTCATATTATATACATATATATATATGAAATATAGGATAGTTTAATTTTTTAATATATTCGAGCAGGTATATTTTATATATATATATATATGAAAGATAGGATAAAAAATTACGAAATTTTAATTTTATATTTATTAGATATTATATTTTAAAAATAATTATATAAATTAATTAAATTAAATTTTAAATTTATCACGATAGTTTTAGCCGTTAAGATATTAATGCAAATGCCAGGAAAATCATGTGATCAGTACCATGCAAATGTTCACCCGAGAAATTATTAGGTTAGGAAAATTTCATGGGATAAACTAACGAGTTATTCAAGGAAAAGAAAAAGGAAATTATATGTGCTGATGGTGATAAGAGTAATGGTATACAAACCTCTAGGAAGTCTTTGTGAAGCCGATCAGGGAACCAAAGTTTCTTGTAAGCAGCAACTGAGAGAAGAGCTTTAAGACCCTTAACAGAATTTGGTAACAACAGTTCGGAAGAAGATGAGAACCCTAGCCTGTTTAGAGACTCCACACTTATAGAGTCAGTCATGGCCAGGATCGAACCAGAAACCACCATGGCCTGAACCAAATCAGGGTACAACTCAGCCATCTTAAATGCTACCATCCCTCCATAGCTAAACCCCACAATCACACACTTTTCCACACCAAGTTTCCTTAAACCCTTCACCAAGTTCTCGGCTTGAAAAGTAGGTGACCGGTCAGGTTTCTCAGTAATGGAGCCACCAAAGAAGAGAAGGTCAGGTACATAAACTGAGTACCTCTTTGTTAAAGCACCGACTTGGAATTGCCATGTGACAATGCCCTCTGCAGCAAAACCATGCACCAGTAGAACCACCGGTTTTGTTGGTTTCTCCAAATGGGCGATCATATTTTCTCCCTTTTTTGGTTTCTTAATTGTTTCACAAGGAACCCAAAAGTTCATGACCGTGCCTGGCTCGATCTCCACTGAGTAAGGTCTAACCCCAGCCATCTTCATTAGCCCATGCAACAATGGCTTCTGTGCTGCTACAAGATTCACCATTTTCCCCTTTTCTTTCTTGGTTTTGCCTTTTCCCCCTCTTGAATTAAAGCACTGGGTCTTAAACGTGAGAGAAAGCTTAGAATTTAAACTGCGAGGTAAGTTGGGTTTGGTGAAGGGTTGTTATCAGTATCATTAAAATATGGGCTGTTTACTGGATTTAGTATTAATTTCGATGCACATAATTTCCATTATTGACTTGGTTGCAATGCTTTTGGTTCTAGGTATAACCAAAAATATTTAAGAATTTGTGATTGTTCATCTCCAAATATGAATTTATAGGAACTCGAATTTTAGTTTTTTCCACATATCCGAGATTTGATATCAAGCTTGACTACACTTCGAATTATTAAATATTAACATATAAACGAACGAAAGCTAGTACAGATTGGCAAAAGGCCCACAGTAGAAACCTGATTAACAAAACGAAATCTAAATTATAGATTCTACACTTTCTTACACGAAATCTTACTTCCTTTCTAGTTGTTGTGTTGGAACACATGTTTTTTAATGTACAAGGTTGTTTGATTTTCGATCACCTTCACCGCCTACTCTCGTACTGCATGTCTGTGAAGATCGTTGACAGCTTCGGTAAATTTTGAAAAATTTTCTCATGTTATAGGTAAATATAGAAGATTAAATTGATTAATGCCCAATTTCGAACGAAACATTTTAATGGTCATCTTCATTAATTCAACGCTCTCAAATACTATCAAATATTAACAAAAATACATACAATTATCCAATATATTATCGGTGGTTAAAAATTTCACCAATAAAGTTATTTAAGTTTAATCATTAATTAACTAGGTCTCGTCAAAATGGAGCAAATCAAATATTATCTTTAATAATTACAAGTGCTTCGATCAAAAAAAAAAAGACACGATTGCAATCAAACATGGAGCTGGTTGACAACTTAGTACCGAACCAGATCATGAATTAAGATATAAGAAAATGACAAATACAAAGCAACCGAAGTCAACTAACAATGTTCCAACAACCACCGGCCTAATATCTGTTTCTTAGGAAATATTTTCTATTAAGATGGTGAATGCTGATGACCTAAGCTTCATCAATGGTGGCCAATAATGAAGCCCTTAAGTCTCCCTTGGGGTGCAGATTTGATGTGGGAGGTCCCAGCGGAGTAATGACTGGTCAATACCAAAAGGCCCAACCTAGGCTGGAGCTCAACCTCAAAAATAAAGAACGTTTTACTTGTCCTGAACTCTAATGATCCCAAAAGGATTAATTTTCCTTAATGGATTTATACATAACCTCAAAGGCTGGGCCGAACTCATCTTCATTGAAGTAGCCCGCTAGGAATGTGGGGGGTGTAAGAAAAGATTAATTTGTTCAATGCCATCCTCTAACTTGTCGGAGTTGCAAATTTGATTACTTTCGACTTCCTACCAACCAATTATTGCACTAAGATGTCAAATTGAGATAGAGTGTTGAGAAGAAATGTCAAATCTCTCGTATTACTTGTATATCTTATTCAACTCTTTAATTTACAAATTAACTTTTGATATTAGAGTCGGATTCTTTATCTGTTCTTAATCAAGTTGCTTATTATGCGCTTCTAGAAAAATCTTATTAAAACTAGTTAGATCAACAAATTATAGGTTGAAGTTGAACACCGCATGTGTACGATGGCTGCTGATAATGGTACTCATAGGGATAAAATTTCTAGGACTTAATTACTGCTTATGTCATTCAAGCATTAAGTGGTTGGAATCTGCAAAATGCAGTAAAAAGGCAACACAATTGAAAATGAAGACTTTCCAAAGCCAAATAAATATATTATCGAGTATAGAAAATGTGTATGTTATTTCTTTTTATAAGTGAAAGGTTATATACATGAAAAAACTTACATATTTATATAGCTCTTTTTTCTCATATTATTTTTTTTAATTTAAAAAATTATCTTATTTCTTAAGTTTTTAATTATGTACACATTTATATGTATTTTTCTACATGTTTATAGTATTATCTGATCAATAATTAAACTTGCCTCTGACAATATTTACCATGCAAGTACTAATGTATATTTGATTATAAATCTATAAGAATATCATTCATATGAGCTGTATAGATAAAAGTACCAGATTGTCATTCATCTTATAATTATGTAAACAATATCAAATAAATCAATAAGATAAATGGTATAAATTAATAGCATTAACTTCAAAAAAATCCCGTGGTTTTAGTAAAAAATCATTTAACTCTCTTTGACAAGGGAAATCAATCTTACTTGGATTTGAGAATGATTACTAAGTTTAATATTTGGCGAACTGAACCACACTGGAGGGAATAGAATATTTTGACATAAAATTTATACCTCTTCAAAATAAAACAGAAAGAAAGCCAAAGTAAAATAAAATAATAATTATGAAAAAAAAAAAAAGAAAAAGAAAAAGAAAGAGGGCTTGCATTTTGGATAGTGTCCCGAGGTGAACTAGAGGCCAATTTGACGGTCAAGATTCAAGAGCGTGGCTTTGGGACATTTGGCCAAAAAGCCTAATACGACAAATTGCATTACTACAGGTTCTGAAGCGTGCAGTGGCCTACTGTCCGAGTCAGAACGATCACAAATTGTTAAAACACAAAGTAATTAATCCATCAGATTTATCAACATTTAAATAGAGTCACTGCAACTGTTATGTTATAATTTTTATTTTTTATTATTAATATTTATTATATAATAATTAAATTCAAGATTGTGTATGAATTTAATTCTAATTTGTAAATAATCTTTTAAATAAAAAATTATAATCATAAATTATTTTAATAATTTTATAATTATGTTTAAAATTATCCTATTTTACAGTAATATTACAAAATTAAAATAAAAATATCATTGTATGACCATAATAATCATCATGACAAACTTCATGTGATTAAATGAAAACCCATTTTCTCTCTTTCTTCTTAAATTTCTCTTTCAGTTGTGAAATTCAGAGAAATAGAAAAGAACCAAGAAGAAGCAGCAGCAGCAGCAGCTTCAGATTCCAGAGTCTCAGGTAATTAAAGTGAACTTCAGTTCATATAACATGAAAAAAAAAAAACATTTATTTAATCTAGCTTGTCCTTTATTATTTGCTATTACAATACACCTGGGAATGAGTAATCAATCTAACGGTGCTGAAGTGATGATGATGATGATCATCATCATAATCATGGTGATCATGATCTTGATTTCTGATATTAACGTTTCACGCAGTGAGTGGAAGAGGAACTGGCGCAAGTAGGGAACAATTGAAAGTGAAAATGAAACTCTCAAACAGAAAGGCTTTTCTATAAAACTGAAAAGTTAAAGAACTTGAAAAAAAAAAATATCAAAAGCAACTAACACCATAGAATTATCCCGCTGTTACTCCATCTATAGAAGACAGAGACAAAGGGAAAAACAAACTCAAAAAGCAAATAATAATAGTAATAATTTTGACGATACGAACGAAACTAACACCATTTAACCATCACCATCAACATCATCATCGTGAAACGTTTCAGTCATTCCTGCATGATCTTGACCGCCAATTAGGGGCTGGGGTTTCTTTTCCTTTTCTTCTTTTTATTTTCTCCTTATCTTGTAAAGTCATGGACAAGGCTTGTTGGCCTATCTGTAACCTTGAGTCTCCAAGAAAGGAAGGGAATGCCAGTATCAGAATCTCGATCACTATCTTCAATGAACCTGAATTCATTGACAGGGGAGAAACATGGCATTTTCTGGTTTTGCGAGTGATGAGCCCATGATTTGTTCTGGTGGTGATAGCCATGATGTTGTTGCTCCAGCATTGAAGCTGAGTTGCTTGCATTAGTTGCTCTTCTTTCTTCTTTTTTGAATCGAATTCCACAGGCATTGCAAAGTGACTGCAATTAAACAATAAAAAGATAGAACCATGAAAAATCTTTAAAACAAAACGAAGCAAAAGAAGTACTAGTTAATTAGTAATTTTGTATACCTTTGGACCTCTTGGACCGTTCCTCCAAAGTGGAGTAGAAGTGGTGTCACAGTTAGCACATCGGCGGGCTAAGAGAGGATCGTTGCCTGAGCTGTTACTGCTATTTCCATTGCTTCCACGGCTAGCTTTTAGGGTCTGCTGTGAATAAGGTGTGTTCTTGTTCTGTAAGAAGTCCAAACAAAAGTTTGACACGCAAGGATTACCAGAGCGGCGGTCATGGCGGATTCGTTTGTCGCCGCCGTCGTCTTCGCAAAGAAGAGTAGATGGAGTTCTCAAGGAGAGAGTGCAATCAACGGAAGAAGACGATGATGAAGAGGACGTGAAACTGTACATGGCTGTTTCATCGACAGATTTGTGGTTTGGCATGGAAAATAGCACCGAGAAGGAGTTGCTTTGGCTATGAAACGGACCACATGAACATGGACCCACCATGTGTCCCTGAGAGCTACTGCACCTGTGCATAATTTCTCAAAAGAAAAAAAAAAATCCCTATATGTCAAAGGCCTAAATATACCCTTTCACCTCAATTTCAGCACTATGGGATATGAGAAAGATCAAATGGGGTTGGTTCAGAATATTGATCAAATCAACCAACAATTGCCAACTGAGAAATACAAGAAGAAAAAAGAGATTGCAGATGAAGAGAAAAATAGGGATGATGCAATTGAAAAAGAGATGGGATGGTGGAGCTTATAGTTGAAGGGTAACAGCAGGGGAATACGAGGCAAACAGTAAACTGAGAGCGAACTAGCGAAGTGCAATAATATAGTGTTTGAATAAAAACTTAGAGAAGAGACAGAGAGAGAGGTGAATGGCAGCGGAGTGGAGGGGACTGAGTCTGAAAGAGTTGTTGTCTGGTAGCTTAATAAGCTAATAAAACGGCGAAATACCAGTCAGCACCTGCAGTCTACGTTGTCGTCAAACGCCAATGGGGAGATATACATGCGTATATACCACGAAAGAAATAAGGGATCTATTCCGAGACGGCGAGATAATGGAAGGGGTTTATGTGGTGTCGTCTGTGTGTAAGTATATTTGATAAATCTTAAAAATATATTACATTAAATATAAATCTTAAAAATAAAATTTAATAAGAGATAATTATACTTTTTTAAAATTTTTTTAATAATCTGAAGATTGGAGAGAGAATGTTTAGAATTTAATTCAAATTTACATGTTATTTCTAATTTACTCTTAATTACTAAGTCAACAAGTTATAGCACTTTTTAAGGATATTTATATTATAAATACCAATAATATATATTTATACACTCTCAATTAGATTAAGATATCTTAGTAAAAATAAATTTAATTTTATTTACTTTTAAAAAAATTAATGAGATAATATCATCATTAAAAATATAAATAATTTTATTTTTAGTGAAATGATCATTTAATTTATGAGTCGTGTATAAAATTATGAATTGATATATTATTAGCGATATCACCTCAATGTTTACATGCATAAAAAATAAATCATATTTGATAGATTAAAAACAAAAAATTGAACCTAGACGTATTGATAGATAATTTTCTTGTAAAATGTAATGGTTTTTTTTCCCTTCAAACAAATAGATGGGGAAAAATCGACTTTGACCATATTATAACCTTAAACAAAATAAAAGCCATTAATTTAGTTTCTTGATCCCTATTCCCTCCTCCATCATCTAGTGGCGATTATCAAAGCAACCATCATCGTCTTTCTTGTCTTCATTGGAACAATTGTCGCTATTTTCCAACGGATTTGATTAGCTTTTCAATCTAAGTGAATCTGTGTGACCGCATTCATTTGTTGCAATTGTCTTCAACCGAATATCTATCCCCTTAATTTCATATGGTTTGTATCTTACCTTTTTCTTTCTTTGTGAAATTTTAGGTTTTTTAGCCTTTGGATGATGCAGATGATATTATCTTATTCTTCTTAATGCTGGCAATCTTGCAGCATTATTGTCTCAATATAGAAATTATTGATGTTAGCATTAATGTTAAGGTATTAACTTCTATGGGTTCTATCTATTGAAATGTAGGACCATAAACCTAAACCCTTCCTAGAAAAGGTAAACAAAATAGATTTTATTGGTCATTTTTGGCGTTTGAAATGTATAGTAAATTGTATTTGATGCATTTTAAAAGTGTAGATGCACAAGTCAATAAAACATACAATTACATATAATTAATAAATAAATATAAGATTTTAATTTAAAAAAATATAAATAATTATACTTTTTAATAAGTGAGCTCACATGATTCACTATCCACGCTTAGATCTATAAATGAACCATGCATCATTTATAAATCCAACATTAAATATATGTACAAATAATGAGAAACACATGTGAAGTGATCTTAAACATATATGTACATTAGCGAAAGTTAAAAAACCAAAGCAATATGAACATTTATAGGCATTTAAGGGGGAAAAACAATAAAAAGATGTTATAAGTAATAATCCTCCCGATTTAAAGTTTGAATGATAGATTTAGGGTTAAACCTTCAAACCCCTATCAATTTATTTATTTTAAAAAAATGATGGGATTAATGTAAAAATTAGGGAACTTCTACCATTACTATTAAGTACTAAATTTGTATCTTTTGAAATATAAGATCCTAACCGAAAATCTTTCATTAAAATTCCCGTGTACAATGGTTTTTGAAATGTTTAGTAATTGTCGAATATACGTTCAGCTAATGAAAAACTAACGTACAATGATCTCTAATGATATGTACGTAAGTGAAAATTACAAAATAAGGCAATATGAACATTTTAGGCATTTAAGGGGAAAACAGCACTTAAAAGGCTATTATACTTAAATAATCCCTAGATTTTAAAGTGAATTATATGATTATAGTTTTAAAATTTTTCATCATAACTTTACCAAACCATTGCATATTATTTTTAAACCTTGAATTAGTTAGAATCAAAGTAACTTCGATATAAATACCAATAATTTTATGTCAAAAATTATCTTTATAAATTAATAAAAATCAAAGTCACATCAATAAGTCACAAATATTCATGATGAAGCATAGAAACTATTAACAATTGAAACGAAAATTTAAATCTAAAAAAATTAAAATTCTTTAAATTATGGTAGATGAATTAGATTTGCATTTTGGCAATATAAATACATGGACTAATAAAACAATTTCGCCGAATAGAATAAAAAGTGCTGAGTCACGGTCTCAGTGAGGGAGGAAGCGTTGAGAAATGAGACTAACATGTAGTCTTTGGGGGTGTGTGTTCAATTGAATTGAATTGAATTTATGCTCAAAAACTGAAGGGTGAAGGTAAAAAAAAATAAATGCAAGAATCCTCTCGGATCGGTTTTATTTTAAAATCATAAAAATTAAATAAATTTGAAGAATCAATTGAATTAATTGAATTAAGTTGATTAACTAAAAAAATTAAAATTAAATTAAGTTAACATTTAATCAATTTAATTAATTTTAACTATTTAAAAAATAAATTATTTATATTATTACATAACAATTATTATATATATTATATAATATTATATAAATGATATATTATATCCCATAATTTTAAATTATTATAAAAATATATTTTATTTATATTATATAAAATATAAGTAAAAATTAAAATTAAAAAATTATTTATTTATTTATATTTAATTATTAATTTTAAAAATTTATAATAGATCAAATTAATTTAAAAAATTAATTCGATCGATTAAATGACGTAAATGATTAACTCTTTTAAAAAATAGGGCGCTCCTAACAAATTGAGGAGGGCAGATGAGGTAGTGATTGGGCAGTCAAAAGAGCCCACGTGACTAGCGGGAACGGTCTTCCATGGACCTGCCTGCCTTCACCGATCAAAGAGGCCCTATTAGTTTCAACGCTCAAACCCAACACATCTAAACCTTTGCCCGTATTCCTATCCTGCCTGCCAGTGCCTCCTCTGCTCTGCCACTGCCACCCTCCCAAGGAAAATGGGAACGTTTTCCACGCCCCTCTTTCCGCGTATTTCTTCTACGCTGCTATCACCATTTCCATCTGCCCCTTTCTCCCGAAGTGTATATTCATTCTCAGTTTCAGGTCTCATATGCTCCCAACATATATTTATATAAATATATATATATATATATACACACACACAAGAATGTTATTTAATAGAATCTTACATTTAATTAAATTATTCATATAATTATTTTTAAAAATTAATATTTAATAAATTTAAATTTTAAATTATAATATTTATAATTTTTTTTAATTTTCAGACTACGATTTCTTTTATAAAAAAATATCATAAATCAAATTGCGTTGAATTTTGGTCATAGTTAAAAAGGAATTTTAAAGTTTAAATTGTTCTTTTCCAAGTTGGCTATAGAAAAAGTTTTACTGAATAAGTTATATGTGTTACGATGAATAAATAACCTTGATTTAGATGTCATATGTGCAGAGACATTTTGTAATTTCAAGAAACACTGATCAATTATTAATAATTTAAGTAATGAATGTGGTGATAAGATGGGTGAATTTAGATTCAAATTCTTTGGAGTTAAAGGCATGACGACAAATTGAATTTGATTAATTATCCTTATCAACAGAGGAATAAATAATGTCTAAAGGCTGATTGGTTTTCTTTAATTAATTAATGACACCAATTAGAATGATAATTATAGTATATTATTTATTTTTAATGTAAATAATAAATTAAATGCAAACATTTTAAAAAGGTTTTTACTAATTAGTGTTATTTTTTTAGATTTGAATTATAAAATTATGAATATCGAATTTTAAATTAAATTTTATAAATCAACTAAATTAAATATTTGATTTATTATGAATAGTGTATTGAAATTAAAGTTAAAAAATGCTTTCAAGACACTTGTTAATGAAATTATTTTGAAATAATATTCTACACTATCCTTAATAATTATATTATAGTCATCAGTAAATTAAACTTTTTTTTACTTAAGATTGGTATTTTTTTATTATTTTTTATTCATTACTATCTAATATAATGTTAATTATTATTTATAAATTTAATTTTAATTTAATAATTTATAAATAAATCTTATAAATATTAATAATATTAATAAATATATTTTAAAAAAAGTAACTGATGTTGATCAACCCCTTCACATTATTCTTTATTAATTGATGTCCACGGGAAGCGATGGTTGCATGTCACGCATTACCTTTGCCGGTGGGAG
>JBBYHO010509395.1:0-20646 GCA_038382025.1 Adansonia gregorii | reverse complement strand
GGCTACTTGCCAAAATTTTTAAATATAAAGGTTAAAAAAATGAATAAAAAATAAATTATTAGGGTTTACATAAATCCCTTAGAAACACTAACATAGTTAGGAAAATTTAGTGCTTGCAAGATCAATTCTTTTTGTTACTTGACTTTTGAATCTTGTAAATATGGCTATGTATGCCCACAATCAATGGATAATTTAAAGAATTTTGTTCATGAAGCAATGGTGTTGAACCATTACTAGAATTCTTTGGATCTATACTTCTACAATAATTTTTATATCTAACTCTTAGTTAATTCTCTGACATCCAATGTATTACATTAAATGCTCCCCTTTTATCCAATTATTTATTCATTCATTCTTGTATTTATTCATTCATTTACTCATTTATTTATGTAATTTTTCCATTCATTGACAATCATACTAAAATGTTAATAAAGGTTAATGCTGTCATGACACATGCATATTCATGCAAACTAATTTAAGTTTTTTGTATTTTAAGGTGAAATAACAAATCACTAAATGGAAGATACCATACAATAAGAAGAAAAATGCAAGCATAAATTTTAAGTTCGATGGAACTACTTAGGATAAGGAAACCATTTTACTAACATCAAAAGGTATTACCAACACTTCTGCCGAGGATCTAGGGAAGTGCAAGCTGAAAGACAACCATTTTATGATGTTCAGTATATGGAAGCCAATCTTTCAATTCATAATCACGCTAACCAAGGGACAACAGGTAGCATATGTGTGGCAAGAAAGTATTCTATCATAACCAAAAAGACCATAAAAAGTGGAGAAAACAAGGAATTCCATTCGGATAGTGTCCTCGACCCTAACCTTTCATTGTTTAGTGACCTCAATAGAATCAGATCATCTCTACCATTCCAACAAAACTTGGAAAAATTCCTACCTAAGGTGGTATAATTTGAGCATTAAGTTGCAACATTTTTTGTTTAAGGATTCCATCAACCAATGCATGCTATTCAATGTGAAGATAATTAAGAGTATAAGCATGGTTAATAGGAGATCAGAGGCTGCTATAAATTCTAATTTGATTTTCTTGGATGATTCTTTGCCATGCAATGAGCTTTTGGATTCATCTTTTGTGCTAAAAAAATCTAGTAAAAAATCAAGTCTCATGTAAGGGCTTTACTCATGGCATGATTGAGAAGACAAGAAATAACCACTTATCTTAGGGAATTTTTGAGCTTGAAAACTTAGAGTTCAATACACCTCCTGATGTTTCACTAGCTAATTTACAATTCGGCCCTAGGGATAATAATCCAAAAAAATTTAAAATTGGTGGATACCTATCAAGGATGACTGCTTAAGGCTCATCAACCTTGTGGTAGTAAACCAATCAGTGGTAATTCCTATCTTGACTTCAAAATTCTATACATTTCTTTTAGAAACTATGAGTTCTGAAAAGAATTTTGGTTTGTAAATATTGTGTATTTTGTAATAGACCTTGAATTTATTTAATAATGGTTTCCAGTATCTAGGTTAATAAGAACATTTTTGAAAATTTTCTTTAGGTAGATGATCTCCATTAGTTTGAACTCTTTTAGAAAGGTTTTTTTAACTCTACATATGTAATTATCCCAAACATTCAACTATGGACCTTTCACCACTTGAGACCCTCCATATCTAAATATTTTTATTCATAGATTCCTTGAAGGATTTACAAATAGGTTATGCTCCTAAAAGATTCAGATATCGATAGCTAGATATATGCCAAAGTAATGATAGTAATTTTGAGATCTCCCTTAGTTGGATAACATTTTACTAGGACTTTCTTGACACTCTTCCAAATCATTGATTCAAGAAGAATAAAAGCAAACATGAGGCAAAATCTCTTTTTCCTTCAAACAAAACCTTTGCAAACCAATCCCTGATATACGAACAATGAATCCAAGATTCTTTCCAAATTTTTTTCCTAAAGGCTTAACTAAAACCAAAATTCATTGGTGGTCATGAAGCTGATAATGTTGAGGGGCATGCCTTAAGCATTTAAAAATTGAGTGCAACATCATGTTGTTAAGATATTCAAAATGATTTCAAAAAAAGGTATCCTTTTCTTAGAGAAATGCTTGTCAGTTTAAATGGTTTTGTTTGAAATAAAAAATGGCCCTCTTTCTTCATTCTTTCTTAAATATAGAAATTATTCCTTTTACAGTCCCTTTTGAGCCTAATAATTTATTTTTTTCTTTGAACCCTAATCAAAGATCACCCTCTATCCTAGGGGGTAAGTGAAGCAAAGCTTCAAGATCAGAGGAGGCAAATTTCATTTTAAAGTTACATGAAGTAAAATTTGAGGATAGAAAAAAGTTTTAAATTTCAGGTTCAAATATTCAAAGTGGAGAATGAAGAAAATGTCAAGTTCTTTCAAAATGAAGAATGAAAAACTTTTGAAGAAAGAGAAAGATGAAAAAAAAAGGCAATGAAAAATCAAGAAGTAAAAATAGATAAAGAAATGAAAAATTATTAGTCTCTAAAGACATGCCAGAATCTACTTCTTCTGAAAGAGAGATTATCCTTGATTCAATCATCCTTAAAGATTTTATTTAGGCCTATTTATCATTTTCTTCCTAAACCAAAAACCATGGCCTACATTACATACCTAACAAAGTCCATTTCAATCAAACATGGCTATTTTAGTTGTCAAGCCATTCCTAGGAAACTCTTCAAAAAATTCATCTTTTTGAATGATTTTTAAATCCTCAATAATCTGATGGGGCAAGCTTAAAGGCCTTGGAATTGCTCCTAAATTAACAAAGATAGCCACCAATGGCAGAGAACCTTTCATGCTAATTCAAAAATGATCCCAAACCTATGAAAATTTTATGGCATGAACAAAAAGTTGAGTGAAATGCCTAAACACTAATTCCTCTCAAAATGAACTTTTAAAACTTTTATACCTGAACTTATAAATTGATGCTTGCCAAAAGCTTTCCACATCAATCCTTTGAGACTTCATGTTTACTAGCATTAGTTTAAAACCTATTTTTGCTATTGTGTTTAAAGATTAAAAAGATGTTATAATTTGATTGTTTGCCTTTCAAGGAATTTCCATGAAATGAATATTCATCGGAATTTAGTGTTGATAAACCTAGACCTTCTTGGATTAATTTCTTCAAGATAAATTTTTGTCAGTGCCACCCTATTTGTCCTTTTAAATTCATTTCCTCATCTAATTCAAAGAGGTCCCAAATGATGATCATCAATCACAAAAAAGTTCTAATATCATGATGAAGGTAGCATATTCATTCTCCTTGATATTGGCAAATCCATGGTCAAAATAGTTTTAGAATTTTCATAGATTTTGATCAAGTAAACTTTTACCCTAAGTTAATGAGAAAGTGATCTCATTTTGTAAATCCTGAAATTTTGATAAGTTATGATTTTTTCATGATTTAAATAGAAGTTTATAAATATGCCTCAAGCATATATTTATCTAATTGATAAGGTTGTATTATTAAGTTGATAATTGTTAATATGATATTTGGTGACTTTTTAGAAAAAAGTGAATAATTTCTAGGTCCCTGAAATAAATATTAAAAGGATTTCGTGGGACAAAAATATGATAACCCGTTACTGATTTAAACCTTTAACTCTAAGCATGGGAATAAGCCTTCAACTTCAAGTTCAACCATAGGCTCCTCTTACCAAAAGAGAAGAAATATCCACAATAGCTTCTAAAGATACCTTCAAATTGAGGTTCATGCTGACTTTCTTGCCTAAAAGGAAATACAAATGTTTGTAACATTTTTTGAAAATACCTTTAATTCCAAGTAAAATCACATTTTCAAAAGAAAAAGATATCTCTCAAAATAGATTAAAAAATACCTTTAATTTTAGTATAGTCAAGTGATCATATGCATTATGCATGCATTTGCATTTAATAATTTCCAAGAAAGGTAAGCATGATGCTAAAAGAGAGCAATAATCATGCTTATGCCTCAAAATCAAAAGGTAAGTCCATCCTCTTTTCAATTGATCAAACATCAACTGTCATCCTAAGCCCTTTGATTTGTTGACTTATTGGTTTTATTTTGGTCAACCTCTTTGATTTGTTGACTTGTTGGTTTCATCTTGGTCAACCTTTTTCAGTTGTTGACTTGTTAGTTTTATCTCGGTCAACCACTTTCATTTATTGACTTGTTGATTTCATCTCAATCAACCCATTTTGTTTGTTAACTTGTTGGTTTTGTCCTGATCAACCTCTTTTATTTGTTGACTTGTTGGCTTTTTCCTAATAAACCCTTTTCATCTGTTGACTTATCGACTTTGTCCTGGTCAACCTTTTCTCCCTGTTAACTTGTTAATTTTGTCTCAATCAACCCTTTTATCCTTGTTGATTTGTTAACTTTATCTTGGTCAACGTTTTATCATTATTGACTTGTCAGTTTTGTCTCAATTAACCCTATTTATCCTTATTGACTTATCAAGTTTTTACAAGTTAAATCCCTATTGACTTATCAGTTTTATCCCAATTAACCTTTACCCCTGTTGGCTTATCGATTTTATCTCGATTAACCTTTCTCCCTATTAACTTGTTGGCTTTGTCCTAGTTAACCTTTTCTCTTTATTAACTTGTCTGCTTTGTCACGGTCAACCTCTTATCCTTGTTGGCTTATCGATTTTGTCTCAGTTAACCCGTTTATCCTTGTTGACTTATCAAATTTATCTTAGTTAACTCGTTTATCCCTATTGACTTGTTGATTTTATCTTGATTAACCTTTATCTTTGTTGACTTGATGATTTCATCTCGGTTAATCTTTTATCCCTATTGACTTGTGGACTTTGTCCTAGTTAACCTCATTTATCCTTGTTAACTTGTAGTTTTCATCTCGGTCAACTTTATCCCTATTGACTTGTCAATTTTGTCCCAGTTAACCTTTTATGCCTTTTGACTTATCGATTTTGTCCTAGTCAACCTCTTATCCTTGTTAACTTATCGGTTTTATCCCATCAACCCTTTTAAACTTAGGTTTTACCTTAGGTTTTAGTTTAAGGTTTTTCTTTTGGGCTGATTAGTTTCTATGTTCATTGTCAGTTTTGATTATCTTTCACACATCTTAATGACCTAAACAAAATCATGTCTATTTGGTCTTTGGTCAATTCCTAATTCTCAACAACATTCAAAAAGGGGCAGCTGTAGACACCTAATTTCGTTCAGCTCCTTTTTTTCTTTTTTTATAATCCTGGATATCCGAGATTGAGAACTTAACGGCAATAATCATTGGAATGATCTTTTTTAGATGAATCAAACATTCTCAAAACCTTTTCTTAATAGTTAAATGACCACAAGTTCACGTGGTAGAAAAAGAATCACACTTTGATCTCTAATTTTGGATATACAAGATGAATATTTAAAAGCGAAATTATTTTTTATGTGTTCTTGTTAAAGTTTTGAAAATTTGTTTTCTTTGAACCATATCGCGATCAAATTTCCCTTTTTTTTTTTGGGAATTTTTAGAGAATTTTTTATTAAACTTGAGAAGTTGACCATTATATAATTTTTCTGATACCTGTATAGTATTTATGCCGATATGTATTTCAAAAAATAAAAAATATTCAAAAAAATTCATATTGGCATTTTATACTATAGGGAGTTAGGCTGTCTATTTTTTTGACTAATTTTGACTTTTTCATAGTACTGTGAGTTTTATACTCATAAACTTTTTCGTGATAGAATTATTTTAAATTTTGAATTCTCATCTTTATTCATTTGTGAATTAATATTTGAGATTACATAATTTATTTAAATCATTTTATATAAGTTTTAATGTATTCTTTGAAAATTTCTTGATTTTAAAATACGAGTTTTTCTTTATCTATAAAATTTTATTGTTGAATTTTTTCAAGTTTTAAACTTAAATTTTTTTTAAAAATTTATATTTAATTACCATTAAATTAGGTTTTTCAAAATTCATTTTATTTTATAAGTTTTACATTTTTTTTTCCGTTTCCAAAAAATGAAATTTTCTACCTTGTAAATTTTTTTCTTTTTTTTCGATAAGATTTTTCTTAGTTTATAATTTTTATAATTCTCAAAATATTATTATTTAATTTATAGTAAATCATTTTAGGAAAATTTCTTTTATTTTATCAGTTTTGTATTTTTTTGAAATTCTTTGATTTTTAAAATACGAAGTTTTCTACTTCGTAATTTTTGGGAAGTTTTTTTTGTTTATAATTTTTAAAATTCTTTAAATATTACTATTTAATCCATATTAAATCAGTTTTGAAGAATTCAATTTATTTTATAAGTTTTAGAATATTTTCTGTTATTGAGATGTGGGTTTTAT
Source organism: Adansonia gregorii (assembly GCA_038382025.1). Classification (NCBI taxonomy): domain Eukaryota; kingdom Viridiplantae; phylum Streptophyta; class Magnoliopsida; order Malvales; family Malvaceae; genus Adansonia; species Adansonia gregorii. Next base: position 14,335 of record JBBYHO010509395.1, on the reverse strand, counting down.
ACTCCGTAAATTTTTTCAGTGAGATTTTTTTGAGTTTCTAATCTTTAAATTTCTTTAAATATTATTTTTTAAATCCTATTAAATCAGTTTGAAAAATTCATTTTATTTTATTTATTTTTTTATTTTCTTTCATAATTTAGCCAATTATGAAGTACAAAGTTTTTCTACTCTGTAAATTTTTTGTAGGATTTTTCTGAGTTTGTAGCTTTAAAACTCTTTGAATATTATTGTTTAGTTCATATTAATTCAGTTTGTAAAAATTAATTTATTTTATGAGTTCTGCATTTTTTGTGTTTTCGACTTATGAATTTGGTATATATTTTTCATATTTTTCAGTAACCCTTTTTTGTTTCTTTTGTAACATTATTTTTGGTGGGAATTTAGGATAGGGATTTTATTATTTTTGAAAGTGTCAAGTCATAAAAGGTAAGTTGTTCCCCTGCACACACTGTGCAGATGCATATGCATTAGATTCTCTTCCATATATATGGAAGGGGCATAGGTACCCAATATTTTAGGAGGTGGTGAAGTAGCTCTACCTTTTGAGGTGTTAGCCTCCATTGGGCCAGTGAAAAGCCTATCGGGCATAAATTCCTATGCCTGCTTGAGGTGTTAGCCTTGTTATAGGCATGGCAGATACTTCCACTTGAATTGAACCCTTTTTAACATAAATTCATGATAGGTGAGGATTAGGGTATCTCGTCAGCCCTTTTTGGACTTAGGGAACAATTCGAGGACCTATTTAGATGTCTAACTTAAACCTCATGTAATGAGCTATAGGAGACTCACCTAGTTAGAGCCATAGCTAGTTCTAAAGGATACCAAATTAGGTATACAAGGGGGAACTCTTCCAACCCTTTACTGTTATGATTTGATTTTCTTTATATTATTAATTTTATGTTGTGTTATTATGATATATTTTACTTTCGTTAATTTGTTATATTAGAAAAGAGTTTTTTTATTCTTGCCATCACATTTATATATATATATATCCCATGCAAACTTGTAAATTCATTTATGCACCTTCAAAGTTCATATTCTTATATGTTCATGCATTCATAATTTCCATAATGCATTAATTCGTTTCATTTATTGTATTTCAAGAATCAAGAGATGGGTGATAATTCAGAGGTGAAGGTCAATACGTTCACATTCATTGAGAAAGAGTTTAACCGTAAAGTTTGTAGAATGGAAAATCTACTTAATAGGCGAATAAAAATGGTTAAGGGTTTACATGAAAGAAAAAAAACATATTGGAAGTATTAAAATACAAGTTAAATCAAATTATTGTAAAGATAAATTTTTGGGCTACTTGCCAAATTTTGTAAATATAAGGGTTAAAAAATTGAATAAAAAATGAATTATTAGGGTTTACAAAAATCCCTTAGAAACATTAACATAGTTAGGAAAATTTAGTGCTTGCAAGATCAATTCTTTTAGTTACTTTGCTTTTAAATCTTGTAAATATGGCTATGTATGCCTACAATCAATGGATAAGCTAGAGAATTTTGGTTCATGAAGCAATGTTGTCGAATCATAACTAGAATTCTTTGGATTTCTGCTTCTACAATAATCTTTATATCTAGCTCTTAGTTAATTCTCTAACATCCAATCTATTGCATTAAATGCTTCCCTTTTATCCGATTATTTATTTATTCATTCATGCATTTGTTCATTCATTTACTCGTTTATTTATGTAATTTTTCCATTCATTGACAATCATACTAAAGTGTCAATAAAGATTAATGCCGTCAAGACACATTCATATTTATGCAAACTGATTTAAGTTTTTGTATTTTAAGGTGAAATAACAAATCGTTAAATGGGAGATACCAAATAATAAGAAGAAAGGAAATGCAAGCATAAATTTTAAGTTCGATGGAACTACTCAAGATAAGGAAAGCATTTTACTAACTTCAAAAGGTATTACCAACACTTTTGCCAAGGATCCAAGAAAGTGCAAGCTAAAAGGCAACCATTTTTATGGTGTTTCAGTATATGGAAGCCAATTCCTTAATACACAATCATGCTAACTAGGGGATAACAGGTAGCATATGTGTGATGAGAAAGTAATTCTATCATAACCTGTAAGACCCTACAAAGTGGAGAAAATAATGAAATCTATTTGAATAGTGTCCTCGACCCTAGCCTTTCATTATTCAGTGACTTCAATAGAATCAAATGATCTCTACAATTCCCGCAAAACTTGGAAAACTTCCAACCCAAGGTGTTATAATTCGAGCATTAGGTTGCAACACTTTTTGTCTAAGAATTCCATCAACCAATGCATATTGTTCAATGTGAAGATAGTTCAGAGTATCAACATGGTCTGTAGGAGATTAGAGGCTATTATAAGTTCCAATTTAAATTACTTGGATAATTCTTTGCCATCCAATGAGCTTTTGGATTCATCTTTTGTGCTAAAGAATCTAGTAAAGAATCAAGTCTCATATAATGGCTTTACTCATGGCATGATTGAGATGATAAGAAATAAACATTCTTCTTGTGGAATTTTTTAGCCTAAAAACTTAGATTCAATGCACCTTATGAAATGTAATTTTCAAGAATTTAGGGGCTTGATTGTAAATTTTTCATTTTAAGTCAAACTTAAAATCAAGTCCTAGATAGTAACCGAGATACTTTTATGCCAAAAGTGCATATTTAGGATAGATTCATCCAGTTCTCATCATTTTAGCATTCGTTAAGGTTACTGAGATACTTTCACGTCAAAGGTATACCTTTGGGGCAATTTGGTAATTTTTTGCACTGGGGTGCTTTTATGTTAAAGGTGAATTTTTAAGGTTAGTTTAGCCTTCCTAGATCATTTTAAGGTCTATTAGAGTTACTGAGATACTTTTATGTCAGATGTATACGTTAAAGGCATTTTCGTAATTTTTTGTTGAGTCTAGTCTTAGATATGCATTAGGATGCTTTTAAGCCAAAAATGCATATTTACGATAGGTTCACCTTTTTCAAGCATTTTTTCGACTTTGAGGAGTTACTGAGATCTTTTACGTTGAAGGTACACCCTAAGGGTATTTTTATAATTTTGCATTAGAACCAAATCCTATGTGAATACTAGATAGTTTTACATTGAAAGTACACATTAGGAATAGATTCATCATATTAGACCATTTTTAGATCTTAGGGTCTGTATTTTTAATAAAATTAGGTTTTTTATAATTAAGGCAATGTTTCCAAATTAAATTAATCTGTAGAATTCTTACTAGAATATGTGAAGGTTTTTATGAATTATTTTAATAACGAGATATCCTTTCCATAATAAAATTCGAGATTTTTCAATTTTTATAAAAATAGAACCTTTTGTACTCCACAAGTTCTTCTATGGAGTATGATAGAGAATGATAAGATCTTTGTGTTCTCTTGGTTCTCCAAGAGGATATGGAAGATAAAATATTAAAACTTAATTTTCTCATCCGAAATAATAAATTTGTTTGTAAAATGTTAAGGGAATTATAATTAAATACCAAATATTGAAAAAAAATTATGTTAAGATAGGATTAATAAGGTACCAATCACTGGGCATCACAGGAAGGTTGATCTTTACTTGTGATTGTAACTGACTCACAGACCTTTTAAGTGATCTTTGGTATGAGCGTAGCCTCGGAGTTTGTTTTTATGATTTTTGTAATCCTTAAAATATAAACTCTTGCAGGTATCCAATCTCACCTGGCCTAAATAAGATTGGTGGCAACTCTAGAAAAATGGTCTTTTCATAATGGCTATTTAGAGTTAAGTTAGGTGAGCGATTCATCTCAACAACTCAGTCCCCGGACATAAAAAATAAAAAATAATATGATAATAAAGATATGGTCCTTAAATTGAAATAACAAACAATGATATATATATATATATATATAAACAAGGGATATATTCGCCATTTTAAGTCAAGCTGGTCAGGGATTGTATGTGGGCCATGTTTTAACACAGGGATACTCCAACCCTGCCTTATGAGGGGATACTCTAACCTTGCTTTTCAAATTTCACTTGAATTTAATTTTTTCTCTCGGACACCCCAAGTTTACTAATTGAAGCCTCTTTTTTTCTATCCTTCATGTTACCACCAAAACCAAACGCATATCAAAATTATCATTTTGATTATTCCTTAATAATTAAAGATAATTATGAGATACATTTTGATTATCTTTGCTTTTATGTTTTTTTTGTGTTTATTTTTATGCCAAGTTATTATATTCTTTTTCATCTTACTAATAAGTTTTCCTTTGTAATGACCATCGTGCATTCATATTTTTAATCTGTTTCTCAAAAAAATTACAAGGTAATGTTCCATGTTGGTATCTCTCTAGTGCTTAAAATGAAACATTCAAATTTCCAAAATTTAATCCAAAAATTATTTTCATCGTAAGTCCCTATCTTCCCCACAACTTTAAGGTGTACAGGTGATCTAAATTATCTTTTAAAATCTACATTTATAATTTTTAGAAAAAAAATCCTGCATTAAACGTGATTGTGTTTAAATAATAATGAAGTGGAACTGATTAAACTAAAACCAAAATGAAACATGGCAGGTACTATTTTCGTGTGCTGTAGGGGTGCTAATCTTTCCCCTCTTGTAACCAACTCCTAAAGCAATCAATGAATCTTTGGACTTTACAGACCTCAAATTTGATGTTTCAAGTTTCGTAACTTATAGCATTATTTTCAATAGGTATCCAATTATGTCTAGCCTAAAATGATTATTGGTGACTCCAAATTTCCTTATAGCAGTTTTGTTTAGACTAGTCGGGTGAGCGATTCATCTGGTGGTCTTTTTTCCCTTCATACTATTGTGCCTAATTCAAATCTCAATCAAGGGATAACCCAAAGGCTCCAAGCATTATTACAATACCATATATTTTTAAGTTGTATGTGCTTTGTTTAGACTGTCAAAAATAGGTTCATAGCAATAGCTTGGCAACTAAATTAGGGATTTAGAGAGTTAGGCTTATAACTAGCTATATTTTGCTAACTTTTTTAGTTTCCATCGTTATTTAAATATAATCCTCTTTTATCTTTATCTTCTAAGCTTTTTACCTTTTGTGGTTTTGTCTTGTAATTGTCAGGAACTACTTTGTTCCCAAATTTATATCGATTTGAATAAGTATGGTAATATAAGGGTAAAAGAAAAGGTATGATTGTTACCCTGATGCATATCTTGTGCAAGCATTTGTATCCAACCAAACTCCAAAATGAGGTTAGTGTCCTGATTATTAAAAGGAAGTGAGCTATCCGCCTTCGTAAGTAAACCCCTATGAAGGCATTGCATGACCTTACAAGTTGTAAATTACATAAGTTTCTAATGAGTACCCCGCCGCATTTGCATAAGGAAATACATCTACTAGATCGAGCCTATCCTACTAAACCCATAACAGGCCTAGGATCGAGGTGCCTAGGCTATCCTTACCGAACGAAAGAGTGAATCAGATACCAATTTAGGCATTAACGTAAACCCATATAGTAAACGTTATGAGCCAAGCCATGTTAAACCAAACCGGAGTGCTACTAGCATAATCCAAAAACTAGGTCAATTAAGGAAACACTTTTTACCTTTACTCTTATACACCATGATTACATCGGCAAAAATGGATGAACATTATCACCGACATTTATCATTTTATTTCATGATCATTTTTTAGGGCATACTATTATGCTCGATGGCTAATTTTCTTTAATAAATTGATGATAACAAGCGAATACCATAGCCTAAAATCTTTTGTGTCATCTTATGAGAGTCACATATAACCTAGACAAACCATTATGCTGTCCAAATGATGGCTTAACATGTACATGGGTGGTAACAAGTGAACATTGCTATTTAGTTGATTAGTTTCTATTCCTATGAGGTATTATATCACCTCATTAAAGGTAATTTTTAACCCGAACACACCGTTATGCTATCCGTTTGTTATCATAACATTTATATTTATCATGTCTGCCCCTAAGCATTGTGTTGCCTATTATCAAGGTAATGTCCAGGATACACTTTTGTTTCTGTTCTTTTTTTCCCTTATTTTTATGGTTATTGTTTTGTATGATCACTAACTCACTTTCCTTTTGTTTTTCTATTTGATGCATGCTTCATTTTATCATTATCATCATTATTATAAGATAATGGCCAATGATTCAGTGTTCAGCAAGGGGTGTCTATCATGTAGTGACAACCCGCTTCTGATTTAAAGCCTTGTAAAAAAGTCTAAGCATGGTCGAAGCACTGACAATGTGAAGAGAGGGACATGCTCAACCCGAGTATGTCTTGATGACGCATAAAAAGGTTAAGATATGGTACATCAGAATGATTAGCAAGATATGAAGCATGTATGGACCAATTAGAACAATACCTAGAGGAAATCACTCATGAAAAAGTTTGGAGACATAGCCTTTTTACTCTGGGTCTCTTCGATGATGGCCTACTACAAGCAGCATTTCAGTTCTGAAACCTGGCATATCAATGCTTCACTTTTAATTGCAAGGATTTGGTCTCTGTAGTTGATGAATATACTGCATTACTCAACATTAAGAGGGCCAAGACTAATAGAATATATTGTAAGGTTTTGTAACCTTTAACCTTTAAGAAAATATTAGCTCAGATTCTCAAGGTAATAGAGTCTCAGATTGAGTCATATCAAGATGAAGGGGAGCAGTGAGTGCATCTTATGGGTTAGTCTGAAGGAACCAATGCCAAATACTATTAACACCTAAAAAATTCAAGATATCTACATTTTGGCAATATATGGTTTGGTCATATTTCTAAAAACACTAGGCTATATTTAAAGGAAAGTAGCAGATCTTTTCTCTTGGTTAAGCTGTAACATCATTCCCATACATGCCATCCTTGCTAAAACTATTAAAACTCTCAGCTTTTGCTAGAAAACAGGGTGGGTTACTTTATTGAATTCGCATTGCTTCTTTACATTTGGCTTGTTAACCATTTTTACCTTAAAAAAAAAGATAATGTCATTCAATTTCTTGCCTAAATTTAGCCCTATCTCCAAGGTCCTTTAGAAGGAACGGCTTGAAGACAAGTCCAAAGAGTAATAGGTCTAGAAACTTCAAAATCTTAGAGAATAAGAGGTGGTATGAAAGGCCTTTTGGTTTTCACCACACACAATCATATATCAATGTGGAGATTATAGTTGTGTGCCACCTGTACTAGCTATGCACCTATTCTAGTCCTATGATAATTTTAGTGTTGATAATTCATCTCTTTTGTTCAAGACCTTAAGCAGTAGGACTTCGATTATGGTGTACCCAACTACAAGTTAAAAGCTAAGCCACCTTTTCGTTTTTTAAGATAAACCTATTGTATGGAAAGGTATTAGAAAAGAAGTAGTATGACTCCAGGATATGTTAAAAGAAGAATTGGTCACACCATTGATGCGTTACCCTTGTTTGGTGTTGGAACATCATAAGTATCAGCTGATGAATTTCCCTTTGAAATCAAACTGTTCAAGTGTGAGTTCAAATAAGAAAAGGCAACCTTTACCAAGGAAATTACTCATTTAGAAGAAGAAAAGAATCAATTGGGTATGAACCATTATCTTTGGGATAGTGAAATGAATCGAGTTATCAAAGAGAAAACCCATTTTAAAGAAGATCTTTGACAGTTTGACACAAGACTATGTGCACTTAGTAAAGCTAGTAAGTCTCGGTGCCTTCGTGAGTCATCAATAGAATGAGATGTAGAAATTGCTATCCTTGAAAAAGAGTTGTATCGATGAAATGGAGAGGCCATGGTCAATAAGGAGAAGCTTGTTAGAACTCATGCCCTCGTATCAACTTATCAAAGAAAAAATAGACGCCTAGAACCTCAAGTGTGGGATTTGAAAGCAAACCAGGTAAGAATAAGACTCTAGCACTCAGAATTCAATATTTAGAGCACTCCCTACAAGCTCACCAAGGCTAAGTTGATGAATTAGTAAGAGCTTCCAAACAAAGAGAGCAAGAATGCTAGGATGGTTGATTAGGCACACTAGAATTGTTAAGACCACTACTTCTATCTCATCGAGTAGGTTTAGGTGACCTAGTTAGAACCTGAGTACATGATGGATGTGGCTCGATCGTTAACATGTGACATCTTGCCCATTGGAACCCATGAACAAGAATTGTTATATTTTTTTGGAACATGTGATCAAGCAATGTAATAATTCAAGCATTTCCAAATATAATAATGTGTAATTGGGATATTTTGTTGCTTTAATGAAAGATGCTATTCGTGAAGCTGTCCTTTAATCTAATTGTCCTTTTTGTATTTGTATGACTGACCTAATTCTTTTATTTCTTTATTCATTTATGTCATTTATTATCATGATTGCATACGTACTTTTATCTTACCAAACATGCTCATGATGCAGCATAAAAGTCTAATTCGATAATAATCCAAAGTGAAAATGCTCTCAAACATGGATTTTACCATTCATCATTGGTATAACACTCGTAATCATGGAAAACCCATGGAAAACAATTACCAAGCCTGCATCAAGCGACTTTAGCTCATATATAAGGGGTCTTAAGATTAATCACTTCATAAGAATAAGGAACTCCAGGCTTAGGTTATGGAATTAACTAAGCTATTGTCTGAAGCTTTGGAGGAAAAAGGTAAACGAGCATCGCAGACATGAAAAAAGAACTGTCAATCCTAAGAGCAACTTAAATGGTGGTATTAAAGCCATTAATGTTCAAGAAGGGGCATCACATGAATAGCATCCTCTAGCAATAATGATCCCATTAACTTAACCATTCATTTACATTTACCTAATAATGATACCCTATCTGGTTCAAGGATTTTTAACTGCGAGCTTTTTACTGACAAGACCTATGTTCCCAAATCTCGATGAGCAAGCAAAACAAGAAAAAATAAAGAGGCCTTTAGAAAATGATGAAGACTTAGACAAGTATTAGTCACTAAAAAAGTGTTTTTAGCCTATTAAAAGAAGTGAGAAATTTGGGATTGTAGATACTAAATCTTTGGAGTTATCCATCTCAATATCCCACCTAAATTCAAAGTGTCAAATTTTAAAAATTACAATGGGGCTATAAACCTTAAATCTCATCTTCATATGTACTACCATAAGATGGCTAGATAAGAGGATAATGAAAAACTGCTAATTCACTACTTCCAGGTTAGCCTGGCTATGGCAACCATTTATTAGTATATAGGCTTGATCCTATAAAAATTCGACATGGGTGGATTTGGCTCGTAGTTTCATTGACCAATATAAACACGTATCCCATTTGGCCCTGGATTGTCTTTTCTTTATGAATATGGAAAAAAAAGCCTCTGAGAGCTTCAGATAGTATACTTAAAGGTGGAAAGAAGAAGTAGCTCAAGTTCACCTTTTTTTAATCGAGAAAGAAATGATGTCAAGTTTATTAATACCTTGCGGGCTCTTTACTATGATAAGTTATTAGGAAATGCCATGAAGAATTTTGCCGATATGGTTATATTATGTAAAATGATTGATAATGCTATGAAAAGTCGTAAGATATATATTGGAGAATCATCGAGGTCAAGTAAAAAGTCAACGACTAATGGTAAGGATAATAAGGTGAATACTGTTAGCGAAAGTCCTGCTAAATTCACTTGGAATCCATATTCAACATAGGATATGTATCCTAAACATGATGTATCCAGGTTTTAACCCCTACTCACCAATGCCACTGTAGAAACCTTATTTCATTTGGGCTAAATTTTGGCATCCTATGGCTTAAATACAAGATAATAAAATCAAAAAAATAAAAATAAAAATAAAGCTAGGGGATAACTATCGAGTGTCTTGTCGTCAGGCACTATTAGGCGATACAGCACCAAGCGAAATTTTTTTAGGGAAGTCAAAAATGCCTATGGGTCACATTAAAGAAAAATGTAAAATGAGGCATCAATGGCCATTTTCCATGTCATCAGAGTCATTTAGATGAGTACACGGATTAATTTCTTGCTGTTTGTGACCAAGTTAAGGTAACTTAAGAAGCCACAAGTACGTGCAAGTTATATTGGTGCATAAGTATTAATATGAGGCTTTACATCACCAAAAACTTTAATTGTCATATGTAGTGTCAATACAAGAGGGTTTGGTATCGATACCTAAGATTTGGTATCAATACCTAGCATGTTTGTATCGATACAGACATTGGCAGTAGCAAAAGTTGTGATTTTAACAAAATTTATTGATACACAAGCATAAGTATCAATATAAATCCATGAAGTATTGATAGAGGTCTCTAAGTCTCGAGATTGAAATTTTTTTTCTTTTAATATTGATACACAGCTCATTGTATCGGTACTCATGGGTAAAAAGTACCTTGTGTGTCGATACAACATGTTTTGTATCGATACATCAAGGTATTTTGCCTAGTTCGAGCCACTTTTTAACATTCGAAAAACTCGATTTAAATATGCTTTTGTGCCAAGAAACTATCATAAATCATTGCAAAACTCAACTATGATCAGATTCAAACAAAATTTTGGAGCCCAAACAAATTAATAAAAAAGGTCACTTTCATAAAATATATGGCTGTAAGAGGGTATGGTAGGCATATCTCCAATTGTAGGCTGTCATAGCCTTTTTGCCTCTTTGCTCAGCATGGCCAAACCAATAAAAAGAGAGTTAGCTGAGCATGGTAGCTAGAGATGTCCCCTAGTGCAGGAGGGAAGGATAAAAAATACCCTTGCATTATTTTTTAAAAGTAAGGGCTGAGCATTAAAAAAAACTCCTAACTACTCAAAAAAACAAAAGACCCTTTAGCCAATTTTCAAAAAAAGCTTTTTAGCAATCTCAAAAAACTCTTCATCCATTCCCAAAATTCCTCTAGCAATCCTTGGTTCCAAAAACTTACCAAAAACACTATTTCATTGTCTTTCACCCTTAATCATCCTCCATTCTTATAGCTCTCTAAAACCATCACCAGAAAACTTTTAAAGACTCAACCTTTCACACACTTTCACCCTCAGAATAACCAACCAGCAACCATATTACCAGAAAGCTTTTTCTTTTCATCCTTTTCTTGCTAAATAATAGCAAAAAGAGGGCAGGAACTGAGCTTAAAGTCACTGCGTTAAGAAAGGAGGAATGTTCAAGCTTTTGCTAGTATATTTTCTACTTTGTTCCATATATTTTCTATTTTAATCATCCACTTCATTATAGTGAGCTCTTCATGCTACCATCACCCTTCTAAATCTCTAATGCATTATTGTTGCCTTGGTTGTGGTAGTTTTAAGATCTTGATAACCTTTTTGACACCTTAATGTTGTTTGGATATATGAACTCACCATACTTCATTTTTATCATTACATAGCCTCTGTTCATGCATCTTTTGCCATTTTCCTTCCATATTCATATATCCATCTCATATTTAAATGGACACCTTAACATGTCTTATGAATGTTCATACATTTTCTTGTGTTTTAAGGAGTCTCAAGAAATAAAAATGTTGTCTTGACAATTCCAACATCCTTTCCTTTGTTTAAACATGTTCATATCATCTACCTTATTTGTCATCTTCTTGCATTTATGTCATCCATTGTCATGTCAAAATACTATCTTTCTATATTTGCATGTTTAATTCATATTTGTCTTTGTATGTGTTGTATGTTGTTTGTGATATCTCCATTTAAATGCTTGCTTACTTCTTAAAACTTGATTTTTAGAAAAATCCCTAAGTTAAGTTCATCCTACCTCCAATAGACGAAGGATAGCATGGATTTAATGCTTTCATAAAATTGGTCTTCCAATCTTAGGGACAAGGCAAACATTTTAGCTCTGGATTCATGATAATACAAGTTTAAAAATGTTGTTTTCCAAGCAAGCAAACCTTCTTTTAGTAAAAAAAAAAAAATACTAGGCCTTGATCTTGAGTTTAACACCTTCATGGCATGGTCAACAAGGTACTTCATCATCCCAAACTACTTTAAGATTATGGAATGAACTCATGAACCTATGTTATTCTTTCCTCTGTGTTATGGATGATCAGATATCCATAAATCCTATTTGACCTTCAAGAAACCTAGGATATTGAATGATCCCGTTATTTTTGCTCTAGTAGCAATGTAGTTTAGATTTGAAAAATCATTTTTGAAGCATAAAATATTTTCGTAGATTTTTCTAAGATTTTTCCCTTAAAGGGCATCAAATTAGCTTTCTAACAGTGTCTTATTCGCCTTCGGATCATCCCAGATTAGAAGTTATGATTTTTCAAGCCTTTGCTGTCTGGAACCCCTAGAACCAATGTGCAACATTTTGTTTAGGCCATTTTGGCCCATCAAATAATTTTTATGAAAATTTTAAATATTTTTCCTAAAAAACGCACAAAATTCCTTTCTGGAAATGTGTTGTTCATGATTTAAAGATTCTAGATAAGCTTAGAATAAATTTGCAAAATCCATCATGCCTTTTGCCTTGTACATGCTGCCAGTATCGAGATAGACCTAACTTCAAAAAATGATCCAACCTAGAAAGTGATTTTCTAGATTTTTGGAATATTTTTATAGTAAACCTTATCGAGTTACCTTTCCAATGTTACCTCATTCACACTTAGAAGCCTTCAGATGCATCTAAAATAAATTCAGGATAAGAGATGACATGATAATATCCCCTATTTTTTAATGTCCAAATCTCCTTTTATCGATACATCCAGATGTCTTGGGATGCACTTGATTGGTTCCCCCACAACATTAAACCATTTTGACTTGGATCAAGGCTAAAATACAAAAGGAAAAAAAATTTATATTAAAATTTTCACTAGTGGAGATACTTTAACTCCATTGCTCTAAAACCTATTTTTAATTAAAAATCTAAACTTTCACTGTGTTCCTAATATTTTCCTAACTCTATCTTTAGGGATACTCTAACCCCACTACTTCAAAGGAATACTCTAACTCTTCTTTTAATTAAAGATTCAATTTTTTTATTCTTAAATATTTTCCTAACTCTATCTTTAGGGATACTCGAACCCTACCTCTTTGAGGGGATATTCCAACCCCGCTTTACTTTGAAAAGTCCGTAATTTTCTCTCTTTTAGGTGCTTCAGACTGCTTTGATTAAAATCATCTTTGTCCCTTAAATTACCATCGAATATAGATCTATCTCTAAAATCGTCACCTCATTATTCTTCAATAATCAAAGGCAATTCTGAGATACATTTCGATTGTCCCTCATTTTCATGTTTTTTTACTTATGATTGTTTGTTTATGATGCTATTATTTTCTCCTTTTTTGTTTTACAAACACGTTTCCTTTTATAATGATTATTGTGCATACATGTTTAAAATTTGTATTTTTAATAAAATTTACAAAGCAATGTTTTGTATTGGTATCCCTATAGTGTCTGATATGAAACACTTAATTTTTTAAATCTAATCTGGACATTGTTTTCACAAAAAGCCCTATGTTCCTCACATCTCTGAGGTGTATAAGTGATCTAATTTTCTTTAAAAAAACCTAGATTTGTATTTCCACCAAACCTTCATGCATTAAAGAGGATTCTATCTAAATAAAGACTAAAAGGAATTGATTTAACCGAGACCAAAGTGAGACATAGTTAGTAAGTATCGATTTCAGGCATCGTTGGGATGCTAATCTATCCCCATGTGTAACCAACTCTTGAATCCAACCAACGAATCTCAAAGCTTTGTAGACCGTGAAATTGATGTTTCGAGTTTCATAACTAAAAATATTATCTTTAACTGGCATTTGATTTTGCCTAGCCCAAAATGATCGATGGTGACTCTAAGCTTATGGCCACTTAATGTTGCCATCTGAGACTGGTTGGATGAGTGATTCGCCCGATGGTCTCTTCCTTCTCCTTTCCATTATTATACCTAATCCAAATCTCGATTATGGGATAACTCAAAGGCTTGACCATAACCAACCATCATTTATTTTTAAGTTGAGCATGCCATGCCCTTTAGATCGTCTAAGGTTTTAAAGGAAGGGGACGTGGCGATAGCTTGGCAACTCTGCTGGGGATCAAACTAGAGATTTAGGCCTATAACTAGCTATTGCTTACTTGGTTCTTGGTTTTTTGGTCTCTATAATTATTTAGATATAACTTTCTTTTATTTTTGTTTACTAATCTCTATTGTTTATATTTTTGTCCTATGATTGTTAAGGATTTTTTGTGCTCGATTAAATGTTGGTTTAATTAAATATGGCAATATAGGAGTAAAACAAAAAGGTTTGATTGTTTCCCTAGCACACATCATGCACTAGCATTTGCACTAGATTTCCACCAAACACCATGGTGTGTGTTAGCTATATTAGCTTTGAATTAATCTCAGTTTTGATATAACTAAAACTTAAGCTTAATTAGCTTGTGTTTAA
>JBBYHO010509384.1:0-18855 GCA_038382025.1 Adansonia gregorii | reverse complement strand
AAATCAAAACCACATGCTATTAATACCATTTGATTTTTTACTTAAAATTAGTACGTATCAACCACTATGATTGATATGCTATCAAGATTTTAAAATCTATCATTCATGAACATCCCAAAAACAGATGAAAAAAATCCAAGTTCAAAACTTGTGGATTCTGTCTTAAATAACTAAATCTGATAATATTTAATATGATTATACGAATATAATATGTATAAAATCAAAAAATAATAAGATATAATACGATTATATTTTAAAAATTTATATAATACGAATTATAAATATATCAAAATTAATATAAATATAAAAAATCTTAATACAATTATTATATAATAAAATATATATAAATATGACATAAATACACGGATCATTAATTTTATAGATAACCAATCAGAAAACAGTAAAACAAAAACTCCAACTTCCATTAAAAAAAAGTACCTCGGAGAACTTCAAACGTGCCGTTTTGAGAAACTGGCACATGTAAATTATAAATTTAAATTGTCCCCTCAATGAAGCAAAACATTCGAAGAACAGTAAAAGCATAAAGCATGACAAAAACATGTGAAAATGACCAAAATATTACGAATTCCTGTTACACCAGCTTAATTCTTCATTAGAAAGTTCGATGAAAATATGAACAAAATACACATTGAAAACTTAGTGGAATTAGTAGTGTAATTGAGCCGAGCTGACTCGTAGCTTCATTGTTTAGGTTCATTCGAGTGTTTTATTAAATTTAATTTTACTCTTATTTACTTAATAAAAATTCAATTTAATTATTATATTCAATTTAATATTTTATTATTTATATTTAAATTAAAATTAAATTTTTTTTACTAATTATAAATAAAAAAATTATAATATTCAATTTTAACTAATTTAATAATTTTATTTACTTAAACTCAAAAATAACCTAATAAATTTTTTTTTTGAGCCGAACTCAAATAATTTTCGCCCTAAAATCAATCAAGCGAAACCAGAAATACAGAAGTAAATCCAATTAGGTCGATACTGAAAAAATATTTACCTGTCTCCTTGCTCGTTGTGTTGGGTGAAATCCAAATTCCATTTGGTAACCCTTTGCATAGCGGCGTAACCTCCAGTAGCGAAAGCCCTCAAAAGATTCAAAGTAGCAGCAGATTGAGAGTAAGCTCGAATCATTCTTTGGGGATCAGGAATCCTGGATTTCGCGTCGAAGGCATCGCCATTGACGTTATCTCCTCTATAACTCGGGAGCTTCACTCCATTCTTTTCCTCGAACGGTTCCGACCTCGGCTTCGCAAATTGCCCCGCCATTCTTCCCACCTAAACAAAAAAAAACTCGTGAGCGAAAAAAAAAATTTGAAGAAAATGATGAATGGGGAGGCGAGTTTTTCGAGTGTTTGACCCTGATGACGGGCATTTGACCACCGAACATCAAGACGGCGCCCATCTGAAGAAGGATCCTGAAAGTGTCACGGATGTTATTAGCGTTAAACTCTTTGAAACTCTCGGCGCAATCTCCGCCTTGCAACAGGAAAGCCTTTCCCATTGCAGCTTCCCCGAGCTTTTCCTCGAGGCTACGAGCCTCTCCGGCGAAGACAATCGGAGGGAAAGCATCGAGTGTCCGGAGTACCGACTCGAGTTCGGCCTGATCCGGATATTCCGGCAACTGCAAAGCCTTCTTTGACTTCCAACTATCGATGGTCCATTTCCCAGGAACCACATTTTGCGACGGAGCAGTGACGGTTGCAGCAGCGGATTTCGTAGCGGCGAGTGAAGCAGTTCCTGGCTGCTGCTTGGCAGATTTGTCGGAGACGATGGGGTTCTTAGGTGAATGATCAGATGAATGGACGGCGGAGATACGATCAACAGACAATGGTTTGGGTTTAGAGAAAGCTGTTGACGGCTGAGATTGAAGGAGGGATTTGGTGGGAAGAATGGAGGAGTTGGTGAGAGCCATTTTCGTTAACAAAATCGTTTTTTGGAGGACAGTTAGGTGCCTGGAGAGACACGGAGGAAGACCAAGGAGGGATTTATAAGATAAGACATTTGATAGATTATGAACTTTTTGATAAAATTTAAGATTTAATTAAAAAATTTTAATTCTATATTTAACGATTAAATGAATAAATAAGATTTATCAAGTAAAATTTGTAAATTTTGAATAAATATATATATTTTTTATAAATTTACTTTTAAATATGTATATAGAAAATGTCCATATAAACTTCTAGTTTAAAAATATTTGTTAACCTTGAAATAATATATGTACATATGATTGTAAATAATATATTTTAAATTTTAAATTTATTTTTTAAATTTAATAATTTATGTAAATATATTAATAAATTAATAATTTATATTATATAAATTTTAATATATTTATATATTAATATTATCTTATATTTTAATTATTATTTTTTATTCTACGAAATTATATAACATCTAAAACTCCTCTTTCATGTTTCGTGCAAGGGACTACCAAGATGGAAAAATTAAATGGAGTAAGATAGGCAGTCTGGTAAGGCATGGCTTTGGTGGTAGTTGAGAAATTAGGGGTGGTTTTAGAAAATTTATTTTTATTTGGGGCATTTCGGGAAAAACATGTTTGTCTTTGTCAATAAAATATTCAATTGTTGGGGGGCGGGGTGTGTGTGGGGGCAGTCCCAAACCCAAGCAGAGAAGGTCGGCGATCCTTTCCTTTCCTCACCTACATTTGCCACTTACGTTGCATAATAATGATCGGCGGCGTAGTGTAGAGCCGAGCCAAATGAGCAGATCTTAAAATATTATTATATACGCTATTAATAATATTTTAAAATAATAACGAATAATATATATATTTTTTAATTTTATTGATGAAATTTAAATGTTGTCACTCACAGATATATTAAAAGCTTTTTTCATATTATTTAAAAAAATCCAACTATCCCTTAAAAAAACATAAGTCTTAAGCCAAGCAGTTAAACCAAGCGTCAGCTTGAAAGAATCACCTAACTGGAGAAATGATGCACTATTTTATCTAATTTGGCCTCGAGCTCTTTACCTAACCGGTTTTTCTTCATGGTTTTTTTTTTTTAATATTGTTATGGGCATCACATTGGTTTATTATTATTTTTTTATAGTAGAAGTCATTAGGCTTGACTCTGTATCATCGAAAGTAAGAGTTTAATATTTTATTAATGGACCATATAATTATTGACTTTAAATTATTTTATCAATTAATTTAATTTAAATGTCATATTAGTATAATTATATTAATATATACATGTTAATGTTACTTCATATTGGTTAGTATAATTTTTGTTTAGATATTGATTTGTGTCGATTTATATTGATCATCGTTGATGTCGATAGGTAAACATTTTAATTTTTTTAAATTTTCTTTTAATATTTTTTTTGTTTTTCTAAAAGGTTTCTCATATTTTTCTTGGGATCTTTTTTTATTTTTTTATAATTTTATCCAACATATATATAATAAAAATTTTATTTTTATATTATTTATAATTAAAATTTTTAAATACATTAATAAATTTAAAATAATATGATAAAAATATAAGAATCTCACATTTTGAATTCAATACTCTTTGTTGGAAGAGAGGAGAGTGAAAGAGTGAGAAATGATGGAATTACAAAAAGACCCCTCACCAATTCCCCAAAAAAAAAAAAAAGAGCCATGGTTGCATGCGCCCAGCTGCCGAATTGAAGATCACCTAACCCTCTCCCGCGGCATGCTGATGCAGCCCTTCCTACCCCCCCTCCCGCACAAGACACGTGTCAATTAACACGTGACTATTACATTGATTTTAATATATATTTTAAATTTAATAATTCATATATTTATTTATATTAAATATATTTTTATATTTTATTATAATATAATTATATTTAAAATATTTTATATTTATATAATTTTAATATATTAATAAATAATATTATATAAATTTTTTGAAAATACAATCGTTGCATGCACCACTCTCTCTCCTCCATGCAACAATGGTTAGAATTTTCAATTTGACAGGTGGCAGTTTATTTCAACTGTGATTCTTTCTTTTTCCTTTTGTTTTTTGTTTTTTTTTTTTACACGCTAAGTTGATTTGAATAAAGGTCTGATTTACAACAGAGTCTCGTTTTAATTGAATCGGAGTTTGCAACATAAATACTAATGAGATTCAAAGCTCGTATTAATATTATTTATATTTATTTAAATTTTATTTAAAATATTAAATTTTATTTTTATTTTTATTTAAATTTATTTATATTAATAAATGAATAATTTAAATTTATTTAAATTTGTTAATATTATATTTTTATAATTTATTTTTTAAAATATATATTTTTAAATTTTAGTAATTTAATTATTTTATTTTATTAATTTTTAAAATATAAATATAGTATTCTTTATATAATAATCTTACATAATATATAAAATTATAAAATTAACATATATTATATAATTATAAAATGAGTTAGGTTGGAAGTTAAAAATTAGAGTCAAAGCTTAGTCCTATCTAAATCCATTTTTTGAGTATAATATTTTTATTTAAATATTTTCAAATATTGGGCTAATCTTCAAAACCTAGATGGGTAGTTGACTCGTAAAACACATAGTTTGCAATAACTATTTTTTAACGAATGGGGTTAATTTAAATTACTATTTAATAAAATAAAATAATTTTATTTAATTTTAATTATATAATATAAAAATATTTTATATATTTTAATATTTTTTAAATAGTAAAAGTGTAAAACAAACTTTTAAATCTAAGACAAATAATATTTTTATTAACAAAATTTATCTTGATTCGACCTAAAAAACTTATGGTAAAAAAAGATAATTGTGTTACGCGGATAGCTTATATTATTGACATTTGAAAAATCTTGAAAAATTGTCATATGTCTCTTTATTAAATGTAGTTTATTTTAGTTGTTGCATATTTATTTTAAAAAATAATTCAAAAAATAAATTAATTGCATTTAATTTTTATTATTATTTACCTAAAATATCTCTCAATTAAATCATATTAAAGGTAATAAAATTTCGATTGCTCTTATTAATATGTAAAATATCTTGAATAAGTGCCATAATTTAATTATTGAACTTGATTGGATTTCAATTCCATTTAACTCAATTTCTAATCAAAATCTATTTTATAATTGTTAGCTACCTTAAATTATATCCATACTAATTAGTCTCCCCCGCCTAGGGTTTATATACATATAAATAAAAATTATTGATTTAAATATTTCTAATATTTTGATATATTAAACTAATTATATTTTGTAATAAATATATTTCAAATTACATTTTCTTTAGAAACAAAAGAAAAAGTTTTTTTACTAAACGAAATTCAAATAAAAAAATAAAAGTTAAAATTTTTTTAAAAATTTAACTGACAATTTTTTTAAAAAATAAAATTTAAAATAATTTTTTACTAATCGTATTTCATTTTCTTCAATTATAAAAACTCAACTTGATCAATCGTATTCCAACTTATCTTTCTTTTTCTTTTTTTCCTTATATCGAAGGATAAAAGATAATTATAAAATCTTTTTTATATAATTTTTATTTCCTTTATAATAATCATATAATAAATAGTTTAGTTTTTTTAGTTCACTTTGTAATTCTTTTAAAAAAAATTTTCTCTTAGTTTTTGATAAAATGATTATTCTTTTTCCTTACTCATTATTATTTATTAATGATAGTAAATTATAAATATTTCTTATTTATTACTTCATTGTGTTTGTGTAAAAATATCTGTTCAAAGTTTCAAGATCTAAAATAATTTTCCTAGCTTTTTAGTAGTAATTAATAATTATAATGATTTTAAATTATAAATTTTTAGTTCATCAACATGACAAAATTTAAATAGGCAATCAGTGTGTATTGTTTAAACATTATATATCTATATAAGTTTTGATTCATTAATAATTCGTACTAAATAAATATTGATATGATCTTGTGTACGTATTGCGTTCATATTATTTTTTTATATTTATCATCTTTTATATAATATTAATTATATTTCATGTGTGTCTAGGTCATGTAATAATACATGTTCAAAGTTATCATATCTAAAAAAATTTTTCATTTTTCTTAACAGTAATTATTGATTATAATAATTATAAATTATAAATGGTTTTAGTTCACAATCCATTTTGTAATTTTTCTAAAACTTCGAAAAAAGTTAACACTCAAGTTATTTTTTATATATTATTTTCTTGCTTCACTTGGGATTTGGATTTTTTTATAATTTCAATTATATTAAAAAGTAATTATCTCTTTAAATAATTTTTAAAATTTTTAATATATTTTTATATTAAAATAATTATATTTTATTATAAAAATTGAATATTTCAAGTTACAACTTTCTTTCAAATGAAAAAGTTATCTACTAAATCAATTTTAAATAAAAAATATAAATTAAAAAAAATAACCTTTCTTAAATCAATTGATAAATTCATTAAAAAATTTTAGTCAATTATTTTTACCACTCATCTTTCACTTTCTTTAATAATGAAGTTCAAATTGACCAACAACACCTGGTAGTATTTCATTTTTAATTTTAAAGGTTAAAAAATACTTGCAAAATCTTTTTCACTTTTTATTTTGTATTTTCTTATTAATAACTATTTGTTGTAATAATTTTAAATAATAAATATTTTTAATTGATTGGTTCATTTTGTACTTCTTTCGAAAAAATTTCTCTCTTGATTACATGTTTTGCAAGACAAAAAAATTTCTTATTAAAAATTATTTATGATAATTATAATAAATAATTTTGTGTTTATTAATTAATATTATAATTCTTGCAAAAAATTTTCTCCCAATACTATCCAAAATAAAATTC
Organism: Adansonia gregorii; assembly: GCA_038382025.1. Lineage (NCBI taxonomy): Eukaryota > Viridiplantae > Streptophyta > Magnoliopsida > Malvales > Malvaceae > Adansonia > Adansonia gregorii. The sequence goes on along the minus strand of JBBYHO010509384.1, from coordinate 12,022 downwards.
AATTCAAAAAAATAATATTCACCTTAATCTAAGTCGGCTCAATATCTAAATTTATTAAATCAATTTTTAAAAAAATAAAAATATAAAATTGAAAATAGATAAATATGTAAATGGATAGTGGATATTATAAGATATCTGAATCTATTATGCGTACAAATAAAGCAGATTTGTATAACAAATTTAGATATTTAATAAATCCTTAACTGTTCTCATTCATCTATAGGGATGTAGAGGATTAGCATTTAAGGGTGTTTTCCTTAGACCTTGAGAGAAGCTAGGGGGAAAATATAGGGAATCCTTAACTAGCGATTGGGATAATAATTTCAAATTAATGAGATAGATAATTCAGTTTAGATTAGTTACGGTGAAATCTAAAATCCTAACCTTTTAATTAATTGATATTTCTCAGTTTAATTTTTGCATTTTATTTAGTTTAGTTTTAATTTATTTTTCTTCAAATTTTTCAAATCAGTTTTCAATGAATTCAAATAAAGTTGGAATTATTATAATTTCAATAGTAAATATTAATCAATCTTTATGAGATGATATTTGATATTTATCATTTTAATACTTATTAATGATGAAGTGCACTTGCATCCATCAAATCACGCAAAAGTGTTTACAAAACCTGAAAACCATGTTTGAAGGTAATTATTATATAACTGAAGTACTCGCAGTCTGACAATTAAGTAATGTACCAAAGCAACTATGGAAATTAAGTATAGTGATCCAAGAAGAATAAAGGATGATATAGAGCATCGCAAAAATTTTAAAATCAGGATAATGACAAGTCTAATTCATAGAAAACATACCTTCCTGTTATCTTAAGGGATTGCTCCTTTTGTTATCAATGGGTCCATTGGAAATTAGGAGCAGCCAAACGGTGAGATGTTCGCGCCGTGCTGCACTGGTGATCGATTTGGATCACCACCGAAAGATCCGTTCGATTTCAAATGAACCCTAACTCTCTCACTCAGTTTTTTTTTTCCCCTTAAACTTTGCTCTTCTTTAGTTTTGCTTTATTTTAGTTTCTATTTCTTCTTTGTCTCGTTCTTGTTTTTCTTCAACTTAAAGTGTAGAGAACTGTACTCTTCTTCAATTCAAAAGTATCCAGACAACGCAGGTTGTTGGACTTTGCTAAAAGGTTGTTAATTCCGTTTGGGTGAACACCGGCTTTATTGGGTTATTTTGGTTGTTCACTGGTTTTGATTTTAGTTGTTTTTACATTATCAAATAAACCAAATATGTTAGGTTTACGGTTGAAACAGTTGGATTGGCTGGTAATACTCACTTTATAGGTATTTTTTAAATATATATTTAAAAAAGTCAAAATAAGTAATTTTTTAAATAAATAGCTAGGGTTTAATGGGTAATTATTTTAAAAAAATTACAATACTTTAATATTCCTAATTTTAATGTATTATCATAATTTTAATGTAGAATTGAACTTTTAATGCTACTTGACTTTTGAGGTATAAATTTAAAAAAAATATGATAAAATTCAATAATTAATTATATTTTGCATTAATGAAATTAATTCATCGAGCATTTAACCAAAGTAATAACAGAGTTATCAAATTCGGATTATAGAAAAACATTTTACATGCCATATATTTTTTTTTTCATGTACAAAACATTGTTCAACCTTGGCTATATATATATATATATATTTTAAAAATCGAAGTAATTCTATTTATACAGAAATAGACGTCGATTTGTATAGATATAACTGCATAGATAAACATTTATTTGAACCGTTACAACTCTTAGTAAATAACTAAAAAACTTAACTCTTAAAAAATAATTGAACAACACAATTTTACGTAATGTCTTCTAGAGAGACATAATCCGGCAATTTTATATATTATTATATAAATATGACACGTACAAAACAATAAATATATGACATTATACAAATGCATGTTTAAATTTTTGTAATACGAATTATGCATATATAAAAATTTATATAAATATAAAATATTTTAAACGTAATAAAATATATAAATATTATATGAATACATGGATAGATGAGTTCTCAATTGTAAAGTCCATGTATTATCTTGACAATGTTTAAACATTCCTTAAGACCGAATAATAAAGCAACTGTGTGCGAAAAAAAAATGGAGGCGAGTTTGAACCTAAATTTCTTTTTTATTTACAGAACTAAAACTATTGCATCTCTTCACTTCGATTTTGTAGTGTGCCCCTGTAAATAGGTCGTCATCCCGGTAGAGAACGACAACATCACCGGAGCGTAGGTCTTTATTTAGGACAAATTGGATGCAACCAGCGGAAAAGATAGTCCGTTTATGGACAATTCCAGATCGTGTTATGCAACGAAAATTCCATAAGATCCCAGCTTCGTCCTTAACCTGCAACGTCCCTATTTCATGGCACCCTTCGGATCGTGCTAAAGCAGGTAAGCAGTCATCTGGTAATAATAATCTTCTCTCAAAGTCGATGTCTGTGAGAACTTTTGCGAGAAGTTCCACATCGGAATGTTGTTTTCTTTGAGCTGCGAGAAAATATTAGAATTGAGCAGCAATATATTTAGACGGAAAATCATTAAGGTTTGAAGCCCCAGCTCTGTTAACCTGACGTAACATAACCAAACCTGACAGAAGCTACCGTGAGATCATCAATTCTTCTGTTTTTTCCTTGCTCCGTCAGGTAAATTAAAGAACGACTACAATATCCATAGAGGGAAAATACATCAAGGTTTCCTATGCATATACTATTTAGTTTATCTACGAGAAGAAGTGAATAATATTTTTTAAGAGTAATTGTATAAATAAATTAAGTTAAACTCGGGTTTCGTTCAAACCGTGATTATCAATAACAATTATAAGTCGACAGTTTCTCCGTGTTGGTATCATAATGAATGTCATTACATATAGTACAATTTCGAAATGATATTGAGAGCAAAATTGTTAATCATTTTTTTTTATTGATGGGATGAACTTCCCTCCTTTTCTTCACTGTTCATACAATTTTTGTAAAAAAGATATTAAACTCTTAATAAATGAATAACTTGAATGGAACTTTTGGGTGAAAAGAAAAAATTAGAAGAATTAATGTTTTCTCTTTCCTACATTGGGTGGTTGATTAGTCCTCCTCTTTCCTGCCATAAGCCATAGCAGTAACTTGATGCAGTAACCACCATAGCTAAAAATTGAAGTTTGAGAATATAAGGGTGAAATTGAGGTGATTAAGAAAGAACACAAAGCTTATCGAAGATTGTACAATTTTGAACATTGTTTTTTTGGTAGGGATTGAGTTCTTCCCTTTTTTAGGTTTTTGGACTTTCAGATGCAATGACCTCAGCTTCTGTTTCCGTGGAAGTATGCTGTTGAGTCCGTGTCTCTGCAACCAATATAAAGTAATGAAAATTTATGATGAACATCTATACATATGTGTGTGTGTGTGTGTGTGTGTGAAAACAACAATCTGACGATATAATAATAATAATAATTGTTACAAAAACAATATCCTGCGAATGATATTTCACTGAGAAACATGGCCCCTCTGCCTGCCTGGCTTCCATGTTAAGACCTGGCAATCACATTGAACTATGGGGCATTTTTGGAAATCCAATAGCCATGCAAACCTTCGATAAAAGGAAACTTCATTTTTTTTTAAGTATTTATGTACGAAATCTATATCTAATACATATTCAAAGATGTATATAAAAATATAATCTTTTAAATATATTAAATTAAGCATACTCATATTTGATACTCACTTGAGTTCGGCAACATAGATGCAAGTCACTATAAAAGATGAATGTCAAACTTAACTCAAGTAATTCAGATAATCACCTTTAGTAATTGAAATTCAACAAATAACTTAAATAGAGATTTCAAGATAATTTTTTTTATTGCCGATGCTTGTTCCTTAAGTTATTTAATTAAGGGGCTATTACTTGTAAATTCATTCTTTATTTACCTGTCATATCTCAAAGGGTTTTAATGTTTTAATATGAACTTTGCTGCTAAAAATTTGATTAAGCCAATTCATATTTCTTAAAGGAATAAAAGAAATGGTTAAAACAATGGCAGTGCCTAACATGGTTAGTGGGCCTCTCCGTATTTTGCATGATCAGAATCAATCAATCAAAATCCCAGATACTGAAACCACGTGCAGTAACTATTAGTTTACACTACTGCTAATCTGTCATGACTTTCTATTTGATCAATCATTTGGAGCCATGCCAATAGGTCAATAACCAGACTGCTCATTCACATGTTTAAGGTTAATCATACATCCAACGCTGCTATGACTTTCCACATTTTACTTAAAATATTAACGTTCGAAATATTTTTTTTATATTTTATTTAAAATATTTATATTCAATATATATTATATGTTAAATATATATTTATATTTAGTATTTATATTTGAGTTTGAATAACATAATATATGCTCCTTCCCTTTAGTGCATGCTATACTAAACACCTAATACTACATATTATCATGAGTGTAAATGTGACAGATGTTATAACTATATCAATGGAATAAAAATAAAACATCGTGAGAGAAAGGGAGAAGGACCCCTCTGATAAAAGTGATTTACCTATGGAGGAGAGAAAGGGATGCCTAGTGAGATGAAAGGATGGGGGAGGAGCATAGGTGAAGGACCCCTCCCTTTGAGTAGGATAATAAAGATAGGAAGGTCCAAGGAGACGTTGAGCCTGCTGGGTTGCAGAAAATGTTCCCCTGGGAGCTTGCAAAGAATAGCCATAATAATATGGAGACCCCATTGCTGATGATGATGAAGATGATCCATACAGTTGATGATAGTATTGTGGCTGCTGAATTTGTGGATTATAGAGAGCCTGCAACTGACCCCCATTTCAATAACACATTCTTTGCCAAATATTCTTGAAATGATGAACTATTAATTTGCTTATTATTTTAAACAAATACAACTTATAAAATATTACGATTCTTTAAGAAATTGACAGTGAAAGAAGTTCAAGTTCAAGCACTTACTTGGTGATACCCATATTCAGGACTGTAAGTTGGGTATCTGTAAAGGTAGAATTCATAAAAAATTTTAGTTAGAAATTAACTGGAGCAACTACTTATAATTATTCCTACAGTGAAGAATTAAAGGTACTTAATAGATCTAACAATATTAGATACGATTACATAAATATTATATAAAAAATAAAAATAAAATATGATAAAAATATACAAATATCTCAAAATCTATATAACATGTAAGGGATTTATTGCAACACGGCCTTAAAACGTCCCACCATGATAGCAATTTTTCATGAATCAATGGTAAGGTAGCTCAAATATTAAAAATATAATCACATAAAATGTAAAAGATAGCATATTGGCCAAAATAGTTGGATTTCATGCGTACACTTGATTTCCATCTTTAGCCATTATATATATATATATAGGCATTTTTTTTTGCCCTAAGCATCACATCCTATGTTGGTGGTCAATGTCGGATATAGATATATATATATATATATATATACACACACACAAATATATTTAATTTTTTTAAGTTTTATTTTATATTTAAAAATTTTATTTATACTCATTTGTGAATATATATATTTAAAAAAAAGTGTAAAACACAAATAATTTTAAAAAACAAAAAATTCAAGTAAAATTTAAAGCCAATAAAGAGGAGCAGTTCTATTGTTGTATTGTAACTTTTATTAAATGCTTTTGTACAAATCAAGAAATGTTAAGTGTAAATGAGCTGGATCATTACTTGAGATTCTCTTTGGCGGATGAAGACATTGATTAACAATTTAATTACTGCAACCTTATTATTTTTTTATTTCTTAATAAAATTTTCTTTCACTCTTTAGCTGCCCGTGAAGCAAATAGAAAATGAATAATTCAGAACATACTATCTAATAGGCCAAAAATGGATCCTCTTTGTATGAACTCATCTATTTACATCATTTTGGGACCATTTTGGCATACACATTTGAGCACTACAAAGCATTGCCTTACTTTTAGCTAATCTTATTGGATATCCCGGAGTGATTAACTAACTAAATTCCTATTTATCATAAGAATTAAACTAGATTATTAAGTTGATTAATGCATAGAAAAATGATATGTAATAACCGAGTTTCAAGATGTCTTTCTTGCATCACCCTACATACCCAGGGCATGGTCCTCACCCTTGCTATGTTTGTATTAAAGATATTATCCTCTCTAAGTACTCACAAGTTCAATAAAGTTTTGTCACCCGATATTATATTGGCAAAGGATTCTTCTTGAGAGAGAGGTCATTGATTCGAACCAAAATAGGACACAAGTAATAAAACCTTGTGAGACATATGACTGTCCAAAGATGACAATACTTCTAAAATAAGCGTATTCGAAGATGATGACCATATCTGATACATAAGATGACATAAGAGAAATGTCCCACAACCTATTTATCACATGATCATTTAGAATAAGAGATTACAAATTACTTGAATAAAATCAGGGAATCTGCCCCTCTGGTTAACCTTTTTCGTGTTTTTTTTTAAGCCACAGAAATGCCTCTTGCCTTTTTTTTTTCAAGACTCAAAGTCTAATAACAAATTTCTAGTAAAAATGCATAATTGACTTACTATGTGCAATCTGATATAGAAACTATATTGCCGAAACACATAATTAAGAAACATAATGTATGAGTAACATTAATATGTCTAAGCAAAAATTTTTAAGGCATGGAACACTTCCTAACTAGATCATTGACAATCAATACCTTGAGTGAAACCAATAAGGGGTACTCACCCGTAAGGTGGATAAATGACAGAATGCGGTGGCGGAGGTGGCGGCACTGTTGCGGCAATTCCACTATAAGATGGCAGTGCACCTTGCCGTGCAACTCCTTGATAAGAACTGCTACCTTGAATTCTTCCTGCATATGAATCCACCATATTCAACTCATTATTGTCATCGTCAACATCTTGTTTTCACTTTCAAATTGAATAAGGATAAATACAGCTCATATATCAAACAGTTTGGGGACGACCTTGTGGCGGTGAAGGTCTAGGCCTTCCAAGTGAAGCAATGTTACAATTTGCTCTTCTTCCATCAATTACAGGATTCGGATCAAGACAAGCCCTCCTAGCTGATTCAGAATCCCGGAAAGTAACCTACAAGATCAAGTGTAGTGAATTTATTAAAACACCTTAATCCGCAAGAAACTGAAGGCCATTAAAACTGACATAAATGAACTTACAAAGCCATATCCTTTAGATTTGCCAGTGGCTTTATCAGTGATGATAACAGCTTCAAGAATCTCACCAAACTGTTCAAAATATCTACGCATTCCATCTGTGGGTGTCTCCCAAGCTAGTCCGCCAACAAACACTTTCGTAAACGTCGTGTCACCAAAAGGTGATCGATAATGTGAATAAGCCATAGCATCTAAACAAACCAAAACAACAAATGGGTGGATTTACTTTTGCATGAAAAAAAACTCTTTACAGTTGACAAGATTGAACTAAGCTGAATCTTCTGCAATTCCACTTCATTCCCTTTGCTTGTTGTTCTATATTCATTTCCAAGCCCCCCCAACCTCCTTTTTCACATCAAAAGAATCATTGAATAAGGTTCAGAGACTGGGATGGAAGTTTGTTGCCAGTTGTTATTATAGGATAGGTTGTCTAGTTTATTGTCTGAGAGAAAAAGGAGAGACCCGACAACTGCAAACGTTAATTTGCCGTCAGATTGAGAGATATTGAGAGAGAGGGGAAGGGGTTGGGATCTGTAAAAATCGAATGACAGCTGCCTGACTGAAAGAACTTTGAGCCTGTCTTCCCTGTCTTTGCATTAATAGACCCTCCCAACCCCTCAATTAATATAGTCCTTGTGTTCTTTTCTGAGTGTTGTCTTCTGCATCTTTACCCAACAAAAAGTTTTAATTTGAGATTATTTTAATTAATTTATATAATTATTTTATATATTAATATTGAAATTTTAAAATTTAAATTTTTTTTATTTTTAGATTATGTAGATGTATCTTTAGAGTGGTAACGTTTTGATTCAGTTTTGAACAAAATTAAATATTCTGAATTTTTAAAAATTAAACTTAATACTATATAAAATCAAAACCAACTTGAACCGCATTCTACCATTTTGAAATTGTTCAATTTATTGATTTTTTTAATTTTTTAATATTATTTTTAAGTTTTTTTTAATAACTTAAAATATTTATTTTATGTTATAAAAAATTAAAAATAAAATTTGATTTCGTTTGAATAATCATTGCTTTTTAATTATGAAGAAAAAACAAACCGAATCAAATATATTTAATTATTACTTGAAACTAATACTAAATTAATTTTAATAAAAATCGAACCAAACATTAAAATTCAGTAGATTTTTAATTTTCTCAGCCATAACATATCCTTAATTTTTAGCTTAATATTTTTGAGGGGTACATATCTGCATATTAATCAAACTGATGTGTAAGATAATATTACTACTAATTGATTGGGATTTAGAAGGAAATTACTTGCATAACTACTTTTTGATGGCAAATTCTTTTGAAAAAAAAAAGAGTGATTTCTAGCAGCAAATCCAATTTCCTTTAGACAATATAAAAAAGGAACCAGACTTGCATGCACTGGCAAAGCATTTAGTAATCAAATAATCATCATTCAAAGGGCATTTTACTCTCTAATGATGTTATTATAGTCCAACTGACCCACTTCTTCCATTAATAAAGATCGCATTCCAAGTTCATGTTGGAGCACTAACACTTTAATGGCGAATAGAAGTAAGATCATGTCATAATTTGAGAATTTTTTATTTAAATTTAAGTTGGGTTCGAATTAATTTGAAAATCTCTTTAGTATTGAAAATAATATTTAAAAACTTAAAAATTATTTTATAATGATATTTATAATTTAATTTAAATAAGATATATATTTTTTATTATTTAAATTGAATTAAATTAATTGAATTATTAAAACTTTTATCTGAACACGTATAAATTTATAGAAGTATGCAAATAGATCCTTCGCAATATTCCAACATGAACCCATGTTCTTGAAACTTATCATAAAGTCATAATCATAAGCTGTTATGTGACAAAAATCAAACTTCCAAACAATGAAAAGGAAAAAGAATATGACAGTTAGGATCACATAATTTAATCACTTTTTGAGTGGTGATGATAGAGAGAATAATCATGTGCTCGTTGAAAAAAAAATCTTAAAAAAAAATTAAATTGTAGTCGGGAATACATTTTAGTTGCATTATGTTTATTACGATTACAAAACTTAATAAATGTTATCGTAATTGATATTATTAAATATAAGCCATAAATATTATAAATAAGGTACGAATATTATAAAGTAACGATTATAATATTATATTGTAATTACGATTTAAATCACTACAATATAAAATTTGGTAAGCATCTAGACAAAATCACTCTCTTTTGGTCAATCATGTTAAACAATATTTGATGAGAAGCAAGAAGTCTGGGAAATTAAGCATTATTTTTATTTTAATGTTAACGGATGACCATTATATTGTCCATAACCCCACACTGCTCGAGAAGCACAATGTCTTGCTTTTTCTCTTGTAGTTTTCGGCTTCTAAAGGATTCTTCCACTCATTTCCCAACTGGAAAAAAAAAATGCATGTTCGCCGTATCCCTTCTTGTAAAGCTAGCCCTAAATTAAAAGACAACAAAGTTCGATCCATTTAACGTTGTTGTTGGTATAATTTTTGAAGTCAAAATTATATTTCATCGGAAACTCGCTGTTAAATTGGTAAAAAATTTTAACTTTTGTAATTAAAATTATTATTTTGTAACTCAAACCTTAAAGTACATTAAATAAACGACGATGCATGTCATATCCATTTGAGAAGCGCACGGAGAGGCGAAGAAAGGGTCGGAATATGTTAGGTTGTTGTCGGCACTTGCCAGCATTAGGGACGAGGACGGAGGAGAAAGCTATTAAGAAAAGTCTTTTGTTTTTACTGAAAACTTTGCGAATCCATGAACTGGCACTTTTCATAACGTGGGGTCGAATCCACTTCTTTCAGAAACGATGAGCTGGATTTTCCATCTAACTTTCTTTTACACCAAACAACAATCATCATTTCATTTCTTTTTTTTTTTTTCTTTTTTAATGGCTGAGTGGCTGAGTCGGTCAGACCCCCCCACTGGCTCTCATCCATCAATAAAGCCGGATCAGTGGCTATTTAAAAGTTGCAGTCCGAGTGCTGCTAAAAACTAAACACATATTCGTGTTATATTAATAAATTTTATTATATTATATTTATATTTAAATTATTTTATATCTTTTAAATTTTAATATAATAATAATTTTTATATAAATTTTGATATATATTAATATTATTTTATGTTTTAATTATTTTATTAATAGTATATTTGTATAATTATATTTAATAATATTGGATCTGCTCACAATAATAATTTTTTTTTAAGAAAAATAAAGCATTTTTCTCCATTATTCTTTCTATGAGGCTCACATTCTGCCATTGCAACTCAATGGCAGCCATGCCTCAAAGATTGGCCTTCTTAACCTAGTGATGGAGAACCATTGTTCTATTCCCTACACTCAAAACTGATTTTCCTTTCACTTTCTTTTGGATAGTTTTCTCTGATGTTAAAAAAACTAAACTGAAGATCAAATCAATTGATTGAATCATTCAGTTTGATCAAAACCATTTTTTTAATATATAAAAAATAATTTAATGTTAAATAAATATTAAATATAGTTTGTTATTAATAAAAATATATAATTGATTTAATGATATAAATTAATACATTAAAGTCTCAAAATCTTATCAACTACAAATAAAATTAAAAAAAATTTACATTGAATTCTTACTGGTTAAACTAGTTATATATCAGTTCAATATGTCTTCGGATTAATATACTATCGAACTAGACAGCCAATTAATCCTAAATTCAATCAATCCGACTGGTTAAATCGGTCTGATATTTTACTTACTGCTTTTCTCAGTACTTTCATGACTTCAAACTCCCAAATACAATGTTTTGTCACCAAAAATTCTTCCACAAGTGTTATGGTCAAATTAGTTAGATCAAGATGATTAATTGCAATTGGTCTGAAAAACCAAATCTTAGTTCTGTTTTTAAAAGCAACATCATGGCTCCATGCAGGTGGATCTCTGTCTGAAATTTTATTTTACTTAAAGGTGACCAATCTTTAGACATTGGTTTTGGGTTCATGACATGTTTACCCTAATTTTGGTACAAAAGCAGGGAGTAGGGGACATGTCCTTCATTTCACTCAAAAACTTTGACAAATTTCGATCATGATTTATGAACCAACCTATTGTCTCCAATTAAATGGAAAATAGAGAGAGAGAGAGAGAGAGGGAGAGAGAGAGACTATGACAAAACAGTAACTCAGAAATTTAAGCTGTTTTAATAGCTGCTCTAAATCTTTAATGAATGTTCTGAGAAATTTCTGATGCTATCTCTGTGAGAAATGATGCAATTCAGCTTGAAGGTGTAGCATCCAAAGTTAGATTTAGACGTGAGATTTGAATACGAATATTTATATAATAAGTATATATTTAATTTTTAAAAAATATTTTATATATTTAAAAAATTTTATCTATAACTATTTATTATTTTTGAGTCCTAGGACTGAAATAATATTTTTGAGTTTTGTAAGGACATTTTCATCAAGTTATTAAAAGAATAATTTCAGAAAAAAATATTGACAATTATTATAAAAAATAAAATTATAAAAATAATTATAAAAAAATAGTATGCATTTTGTACAACTGCTAAAAGAATAATTTCAAAAAAGAAATAGATAGATAATTATTATAAAAAGTAAAATTAAAAAATAATTACAAAAAAAAAAATTTTAAGGGGTATTTTTTAAATTTATAAGATTATTTTCATTCAACTATTTAAGGGAGAATTTTGAAAAAAGAAACAGATTGATAAAAAATAATAAAATTTTAAAAAATAAATTGATAATTAATCTTAGAGTATTTCTCTAATGGGAGAATTTAAAAAAAA